>DWQW01011724.1:0-11266 GCA_018249695.1 Heliconius erato demophoon
AATGTGGGTTGCATTAAGGTTTCAATAATTTTCACATTAGTAATCTTAAGTGCTTTGCAAACATAGGTACATTATATGAATAATTCAGTAGTTAAAGCGGGCGAAGCCGCGAGCGGGTCGCTAGTAAATGTATAAATCACAACACTATGAAATCTGATCCTAAGAAAAGATCCTACAAGAAATATTGAAAGGAAATAAGGAAAAGAAAAATGTATTATCCGAATCCCCAACTCACCTTTATAGTACGATTTCACTTGCCAAATAGAATTGATTAAAGGGAATTTCTCACCTAATTACGGGCATCGGACGTGTCACTAAGCTTTGTGATTAATCGCTGGAAGTCAGATCGTAATTTTTTGTTACTTCCCCTACGGTCAACCTTACTGAGATGGGAGCGTTTACTAAATTACTGTTATGTCAGGTTTTTGCCTCTCCTTGATTGGGGATTACTGAAATATCCTTTGAGACTCAACACTATACCGCTTTTAAAGTAATTAGAAGTTATTTCTGTAAGGCGCAGCATTCACACACAGCGTGTGAATATAAATGCGACGGGTTGTGGGTTGGATTCTCATTCAAGGATGAAATATTTAATATTTTAATTTTCTCGTACTGATAAAGATAATTCGGGGGTAAGGTAATTTTAAAGGGGACGGAGTATCTTAACATTAGGTTCCCTAGTTTCCTCTGCGTTCTTTTTTATGTACAGAATACAGCGTGAAGCTAAAAAGGAAATTATTTCTTCATTCATCAGTTTGAGAACATTGTTATGGCGTTTCACTCTAAGCATAATGGTTGTAGCTTCCACTTGCTATGTCTTGAACTTGAGCGGAAAGTAAAGAATAGTATGTATGCTAGATTTTCTCTGTCTGCCCTTTTTAATGCGGGATACGGCATGACGCTGATTTATTTCATTTTAGTTAGGCTAAAGTCTTAAGTAAATTCATATTTACTAAAGGCTACGTCTTTAGTAAATTAATATTTACCAAAGGCCGCTTACTGCATTAGTTTTCCATATTACTTGAACAATTATTACCAACTCTAGGAATTAATGTAAGGTAGTTGAGCAGTGTCCAACAATGTACACGACAGCTGTGGCTCAAATCCAACTCCAGAAAATGTCCATGTTTATAGTTTAGATATTTCAAATGAGAAAAGAAAAGTAGAGAATAGTATGTATGCTAGATTTTCTCTGTCTTCCCTTATATATGGAATAAAGTTGAAAAGAATTTATTTATATTTTTTTAGTTTTATACTGAATTATGATATAGCAAAGTAAGCAGAGGGCCCGCGAGCCTCCCAATTTTCGAGATATTATGTGTTGAGTGATACAACTCAACGTTGCGTTTTGCCAGATTGATGAAATTGAAAATAATTCACTTCTCCAAATGGAAATCGGACCTCCGTTTAATCAGACTTTGTCCCATTACGTCACAACGGTTCCTGCTATTCAGATCAAATAATATTATAGCAAATCAACTGAGAACCAATTAGTGCGCAGATTCAATATCACTTTAATGCTTATTGCCGTCTTCGGGTGTAATGTTGGAGGCCTAATTGCTTAGAATAAATAAATCGAAACAGGATAACTTTAAATTGTTTTGTCTATCTCAATTTTGTATCAATATCCAAAATTAGAAGTGGTTATGGTTTTTTAAAAAATATAAATACTCTATATGTTTCTAAATTATTCGGGAAGAGATTCTACGTAATTGCAATAAGCGATATGTATCGCCCAGTAACAATACTTCACACGAATAAGGGACGTTGCCTACTAGCAATTGCCTCGATCGACACAATTCCATTGATTTTATTATTTTTTTCACCTACATCTACCCTCTTCTACATAAATTTGCGAACAATATTACAAAATGATGACTAAATATACGTTTCAATATCAAATAAATCATCATATTATAGGCTTCACGCTGTATCCCGCCTGCAGCAGGGTAGGCAGAGGGAACCTAGTGTTAAAACATTCCATTCCCCATTTCATTCATCATAATATTATAGGGTACATAGAAAACCTACGCACTAATAAGACATTTGAATAATATAAATGTCATTCGGAACGTCATAAACTAAGAACTAAACTGAATTGTTACTTTAATTTTCAGGTTTCAAATTCCATCATGTTGAAATTCGCCAATATGAAGTATCTACCGTTGCTGGTATTTCAGGTTATTCTTATGGCCTTATATTTTGTGTTCGTGAGATACGGTGGTGATAAAGATCACGATTTAAGAGGTGAGTCAACATTTACTTTTATTTGTAAAAAAATAGATAAGTTTGAAAGGATTTGCTAAAAAAATACGTATTTCCTGTTATTTTATCGAGAAAAATGTGTGTCTATTTATTTATTTTGATATATTCTAAATAATATAAAAGGTATATCACCGTATTAAAATTTTATATAAAATAATATTGTATATACAAGCTTGTACATGTCTATATAACTGTCAAAAACTGTTTAAAAATATGTTTTTTAGGTTATTATATTTTTGGATGCTTATCACAATATTTTTTTTTGTATTTCATGATATAGGATAAGTACGAATGATTAAAATATTACGAAGAAGTTGTACGAATCCCATGTTCCTTACAAAAAGGAACAAGGAACCTTGTTGGTATTAGGAACGAGTATTTCGTTCATATTTTATGTTATTTTTTAATTTTATATAGCCTCACTTTGTATTCCGCATCTAATAGCATAGGCAGGGGGAACCTAGTGCTAAGACACTCCGTTTCCTATCTTCCGAAGATTTCGTGATATTGCGTGTTGAGTTGCAGAATGACTCATTTACCAGAGCCAGAACCAGAGCAAGACAATGAAAATAAATTAAATATAATCCTACAACCGTCACGTTTACAGTACGACATACAACCACTGCGCCTCGCCGTCCTCTTAAGCTAACATGGATATCTAAAACCACAAATATATTTTTCTCCTAATTGACACTAGAATCTTCAACCATCTTGATCACTTAAGCATACCCCTAACTGTAATTTAAGTGACTATAACAATAACAATTTCGTCAACAACATGCCAGTTTATAATTATTAAAACAATTCGTTTTAATTCCTCCCATATGGCTATATGAATATTAACGATGGTAATACGATACAGCGTCTAAATACCACAAACAATTAAATGTTGGATTCTTCATTAATCCTGTTAATTAAAACATGATTCTTGTTAAATCGTGTGTAATCATTATTTGTGATGTAAAAAGAGAGAACTACGGATCATTTTTGCTTTAGTAGATAAAACACAGCGTTGTGATCCGCCACTCAATACGCAAATTTTTGAAAAAAAATTATTAGTAAAGTTTGGAGTATCTTAACAGTAGGTTCCTCGTACCTACTATAATATAAGAAAAAAACGTAAAGCTGCTAATCTAATTATCACAATGTTACAGACTACTGTAAAAATTGTTTAATTTTCTCTATGATTTATTTCTCATATAACAAATCCTGAGGCGGTCGTGGCGCAAGGGCCCAAACGTATGACTGTAAACGGGGCGCTTGTCGATTCTATTCCCACTCGAGGGAATGAAATATTTAATATTTACATTTCCTTATACTGAAAATAAGGTAACGTACGATGTTTCCGCCACTCTATACCTAATGCTTCAGGAATTTGGTGGATTTGGTGGAAACGTCACTGTTTTATCCATTAAACGGAGTATCTTAACACTAAGTTCCCTCTGCCTACTTTACTATGCGCGGGATACCGCGTGAAGTAAATTTCTAATTTCTTGTTAAAACAAACTTAATATTATCGACGCGGTCCCATCAAGTTTAATAGACTACGCCTTGATTTTGCGATTAGCGTAACGACGTTAGTAGGATATGAAACTATTAACTCAATATAACATGTTAGGAATAGATTTAGATACATTGTATAATAATATGATTTTAATTCACTATTATAAATTACACTGCAGTAGCTGTAGTTGTTTTAATATATATATTTTTAAAGTGCAATGATTATAGGTTCGATGCTTGGGAATCCATACTTGTTAATCGATATTGTAAAATTTAAATAGTTTTGTTGAGGCCAGTCGTGGCGCAGTGGAACGAGGTGTGACTGTAAAACTGACTGGTTGTGGGTTCGATCCCCGCTCGAGGAGATGAAATATTTACTTAAATTTATATTTCCATTTCTTCGCTCTGGTGTCGAGGTTAAACGCGGCGTTGAGTTCTGCCACTCAACACGCAATGCCTCCAGAATTCGGCAGAAAGTGGGGAACGGAATGTCTTAACACTACGTTCCCTCTGCCTACCCTGCTGTGTGCGGGATACAGCGTGAACCTGATTTTTTTTTCTTAAAGAGTTTTGTAAGGTTAACAGCTCTAAACTCAGGAAGTACTGGTTCGAGTTGATTGTCATATTTTCAGAATGATATAGTGTTTAATTGTAAACGCCACGGTTTTTGGTTCAATTTCCAGTGAACATCTAGATTCAATCCTTAACTGTAATACCTCGAAACTTGAGCAGTTTGTGGGTAATAGAGTGCCTGTCTGGCGACTTGCTATATGCGGGATACAACTTGTGGCTAAAAAAAAAGAGTAACATCAATATTCATAGTTTACTAAGCCTTAGATCTCATTGAGTTCTGACACTGAACTCACTCACTTCAGAATTCGGTGGAAAGTGGCGAACGTTAGTCGTGATTGGAACAAAGCGTCTTAACACTAGGTTCCCAGGTTCCCTCTACCTACCCTCCTATGTGCAGGATACTCAGTCACGAATATGTAAAACTTAGTAAAGTCACTTCGTTTTCTTGTTTTAACTATAAATATAAAAAAAATATTTGTAAAAACAAAAACCCCGACTGCATCAAACTAAAAAGAAAATAAACAAGCCCAATAGTTTATTAGGATTAACAGTCGGGATTTTATTGATTGAAGAATTACTTATAGGTCTCGACTGTTAATCCTAATAAACTATTGGGCTTGTTGATTTTTTTAATAGTTTGATGCAGTCGGGGTTTTTGTTTTTACAAATATTTTTTTATTTTTCATTTTTTTGTTAGAATTTATTATGGTAATGATAATCATGATGTACCTTTTTAAAATCCTGAAATTGAGCTCTTGAATTTGCTACCCATATTGTGGTATTCGAAACGAAAAAAATTTTTTCACTAAGTCCAATGGCGTTCCACAGCCGCCAAGATTATTTTTAATTAACGTCACCTATCTAAGAACACTTGGGCTGCTAATACGAATCTAACGATACCTCAAATATGTAAATCCGTTCAGCGGTTCTGGAGATACGAGGTAATAAAGAATATTACATACATACAAGATACGCGCGAAAAACATAACCCTTCCTTAGCAGTCGGGAATAAATTAATGTTGATGAAGAACACTGGAAATAAAAATGTTGACTAAAACTCTATTTCACGTATATTAACTTCTAGATTTTTAAAGGCGCATAATAGTAAATGAAAATATCTACAGTTCAGTAATATTAGAAAAATCTACGTGTACAAGTTTTAATAATTTTGATTTTAAGGCCCTCGTGGCGCAAGAGTAGCGTGCGTCTGTAACCGCTACGTTTGGGGGTACGATATCAACGCGAGGGAATGACATATTTATTATTTTTATTTCTTCGCTCTGGTAACCAGACAAAGCACGGCGTTGAGTTCCGCCACTCAACACGCAACTCAACGCACTCAGCACTCACAGATGAGAATTCGACGGAAGTATCTGAATGGGGAAGTATCTTTATACTATAGCCTATTCTCCTGTCTATTCTGTTAGGTATATGCGAAGCAAAAAAATATTAACTGCTAAACTTCTGATTTAAGAGATTACCTCAATGTAAATCAGACATTGGATATAATTGTCTAAATTAGATGAAAATTAACCAGTAAATCTGTTTCACAATCTAATTATCGTCTTGTACCAATATATGATTTCATACTTTTGTATTTTATAGAATACTAGATTTTACTTGCGGTTTCGCTGTTGTGGTTAAAAATTGTTTTTTGTTTCTATGATATATACCTATAAATTTCCTATTTTCCAATTTTTCCTTTATTTATACTAAAGTAAGTGTAAGTTCTCACTTTTTATGTAAAAACGATTTTAAGTATAGGTATATAAGGATAGACAAGGATGCTTCTCAAGTAAAACTTCAAACTTAATTAGGTATTACTATGCATCCTAATATTTTGACATATTGGCAAGAACATGCATAAAAAATATTCAGGCAAATTGGGAACTTCTCCCTTTTTTAAAGTCGGTTGAAAATGATAACATCCTCTTTTTTGAAGTTGTTTGATAAAAAATGCAACGATAAGGGATTCCTCATAGTTACATTTCTTTCTTTCTCACTGTCTTCCATTTTCTTTACAGTTTAATTATATTTTTTACCAAAAAAAAAATAAACAACTTTTGCACTTTCAAGCAGATCCTATAATGACAACCTAACCAAACCAAATTATCCTTGAAGATATCCTTTCAAATAAAAAAAGAATCATCGGAATCGGTTGGCATTTAATTGAGTTATTCGTCCAATTTTCGCGCACATACCTAATGCAAATTAAAGACTTATGTGATGTTCTCATAAATACCATTATCAGAAATGAACCAAAAAAATGGGACCACATGGAAAGCACTAGCTTTCAAATAAAAAAAAACAGCAAAATCGGTCACACTTAAAAGATCTGAGGTAACCAGCATAAAAAAAAATACAACCGAATTGATAACTTCCTTTTCTTATAGAAGTCGACTAATAAAAATTATGGCAAAGTGGAGTAATTTTTAATTGCAATTGATGGCATACGAGTCAATTTTACTATTATTCCCACGGCTAATTTAAACGCGGTAAAGTTGAAACGTTGACCGTCGTTTACCACTTATTACAGTGAGTTATCAAATGATCATTTCAACAGGACTCATATCTATACAATGTAAGATATATACTTTTTTTAGAAAATGTATAAAAATTTTAACGTAGCGGGACTCGAACCCGCGCCTCCTGGAAACCGACCTGGAGGAGCGGGTTCGAGTCCCGCTACGTTCAAATTTTTATACGTTTTCTAAATAAGTATTTATCTTTCCTAAGTGTGGAATAACACTTTAAAAAATGTTTAAAAATGTGAGATATATTGAGAAAATCAACTTTGAAACCCTTGCTGTTCACGACATAAATCCAAATGTTGAAATTATATCGGAAATCGATATTTGTTTGTTTTATATAGTTTCGACATGTATGTGTATAATAAATCAAGATAAGTTGAGAATTTTGATCAAGTAAAGTTTCTCAACATACAAAAAACCGGTCAAGGGTGAATCGGTCTCGCCGACCACGGATTTAGTACCAATTTCATGAGTGTAGATAAACGGGAACGTAACTTATAAAACTTGGCAAACTTAAATTTGCGAACTACTAATACACCAACTAATAAACGAACCACAAATATAAGTTTGTAATGTTTTTTTATGATAATACGAGTATATACCTAGAGACCGTAGCGTTTGGCGCTCCGTTCTCTCTGACTACACCGCTAGGGATAAAGCTTGAAGCTAGTTTAGTTTAGTTTTGAGTATATACCTGATATTGTTTTCTTTTTTTTTCTATAATAAATTATTCTTGTCAGATTTCGGAAGTATCTAATAGGTTTTGGTTATGCGGCGAATTTCGTACAAATTGCAGCACTTATTTTTCTATGCTTCAAGAAGCCGTAGACCTAAATATTTAATATTAAATTTAGCTTAATACCACGCGATTTTGAGTAAAATGGTCTTATACATACAAACATACAAACAGAAGCACGGAACCCTAAAAAAGGGTACATAGTACGTACTAAAACTCTTGCAGTATCTTGCACATAGCAGGGTGTTAAGACACTCCGTTCCCCACTTTCTGCCGAATTCTAAAAACATCGCGTGTTGAGTGGCAGAACTCAACGCCGCGCTTTGACTCGACACCAGAGCGAACAAATGGAAATATAAATTTAAGTAAATACTTCATCTCCTCGAGTGGGGATCGAACCCACAACCAGTCGGTTTTACAGTCACACTTTGTGCTGCGCCACGACTGGCCTCAAAACTACCAACTTAAAATAACTTTAACACTAAAACACCACTGGTATTAAACCCATAAGATTAAACAAACAGCGGTAGGGGACACAATCGCACTGCGGAATGGATACACAAATTACTCTTCAATACCCATTGTTGGCTGATACCTTTCAAAGACAGGCTTACGCTTAATCAGAACAATCGGCCCTTATTACTGGTTATATCTTTGTACGTACGGGGCAATTTCATCAGGTTGAAGGTAGGGCTTGTTGTCCACGAAATTTGGAAATTTTATAGTGTTTGAGTTAAGATTTTGTTGTTTATTTTTTTTTGGATTTCCGCCATATCCCGTATATAACAGGGTAGGCAGAGGGTACCTAGTGTTAAGATACTTTGTTCCCATTAAGTCCATTCCCCACTTTCTGCCCAATTCTGGAAGCATTGCGTTTTGAGTGGCGGAATTCAACGCCGCGTTTTGATTCGTAGCCCTTAACAAATTTTAATTTGCATTTCAAATATTGCGTACCCAGAGGCGTTATTTATTAATTTATCTAATAAGGCTGTAAAATATTTTTAATTTATAAATGGTAGCGAGTGGTTTTACTAATCTATAGTAACCGCATGCTATTAGTAGCTAATTATAAGTACGTAGAGTATATAATTGTAAGTACGTAGAGCCGAAAATATCGTATAAACACAAAAATATTATAAACTTGGGAAAAGGGGAAATGGAAAAGTCTAAACA
Source organism: Heliconius erato demophoon (assembly GCA_018249695.1). NCBI lineage: Eukaryota > Metazoa > Arthropoda > Insecta > Lepidoptera > Nymphalidae > Heliconius > Heliconius erato. The sequence continues at coordinate 8,782 of DWQW01011724.1, forward strand.
TTAGGTGCCCAGGCCCTTTCTGCCTACCCTGCCTTGTTTGGTATATGATACGAAACGAAAAAATAAAACCATTTCTGTAAAATTAGTAAAATAAAAAAAAAACAGCTTCACGCTGTATCCCGCACACAGCAGAGTAGGCAGATGGAACCTAGTGTAAGACAGACTGTTCCCCATTTTCTGCCCAATTCTGGAGTGCGTGCGTGGCGTGTTAAGTGGCAGAACTCAACGCCGCGCTTTGCCTCGACACCAAAGCGAAGAAATGGAAATATAAATTTAAGTAAATATTAAATTAATGTTTTATTAGTAAAATAAATACATTCAAATATATTTACTTCAGTAGTCAACAAGCTTTATCAAAATGAAATGAATGATCGGACGGTAGATAGTCCCAAATCAGGTGGAATCACATTAATCGGAGTAGATTTTGTATTAGTGATAGAAATAATTCTTAGGCTGATAGCACTTTGCCTTAATAAAATCAATATTATTCACTTCCTTTTATTCGTATGAAAAATATGAAAGTAAAAACAGAAAACGTGTTATATTGTTTTGGATTTTTTCTTTGTTTTTACGCATTACTGGTCCTTTATAAGTAGGTAGTTCTTTTTTTTCAGCTTCACGCTGTATCCCACACACAGCAGTGTAGACAGAAGGAACCTAGTTTTAAGACACTCCGTTCCCCCATTTTCTGCCGAATTGTGGAAGCATTGGGTGTTGAATGACAGAACTCAAAGCCGCGCTTCGCCTCGACACCACAGCGAAGAAATGGAAATATAAATTTAAGTAAATATTTCATCTCCTCGAGTGGGGATCGAACCCACACATTTTGCGCCTCTACGACTGGCTTCAGATAAAGTTTGGTTTGGTTTGGTTCTTTAATTATGGCGTTTCGAGCGTGCCAGAACAGATAAGGTTATCTTTGTCCAATAAGAAATTGAGTAGTCTGTCAATCCATATTCAGACAGATTTCTCATGATGTAGAATTATTTGTTATTTTTTTTAAATGGCGAAAATGTTTCACTCTGAAAAAAAATTTAAAATTGAAAAAAAAAATCAAAAAAAATAACAAAAGACTAAACAATAATGTCTTATAACTGTATTCAAATTTTAATGTCATTCTTCATAGAATACAATGAAACCTTATAATCGAAACAAGAATAAGATTATTAATCCTGTAGACTTAAAATAAAATTTAACCTAAAAATATTCTTTTGAATATCTTCTCAAAGACGCCCCAAGGAAAAAGAAAATATGTGTTATAAATGATTGACTGATTTATTCAAATTACTTGAGTAGACAAATGATGGATGGTTTATAAAATTATGTAATGTCAGTAGTATAAGTGAATAAAAGTAGCACACACCTTTCTATATTTTTTTTGTTTCACGCATTATCCCGCATACGGTTAGGAATTCAAGATATTTGGGTGTTGTAGTGGCAAAAGTCAAAACTCAATGTCTCACTTTCTCTCACTAGAACGAGGAAATAAGCATAATTAATTCGAAATGGGTATCAAACTCCTAAAGATGACGTTTACAGCCAGACATTATTCCACTACGCGACGATTTTTTAAGTACAAGGCAGGTGAGGCAGAGGGAACATGAGAACCTAGTATTCAGATATTCCGTTAACAATTAAGTCACTTCCGTTCCCCACTCAAGATTTCGGCTGAATCTTGAGAAATTGCATGTAGAGTGATGAAACTCAACGCCGCTCTTTACCTCGTACCCGTACCTCGTAACCCGACGCACGAAATGAAAATATTAAATATTTCATTGGCCCCAATAGGAATCGAACCCATAACCCTTTTCTCCGCCTCATGTTTGTTAATATAATATGTAAACATAGAAAAAAACATATGAACAAATTTCTTACTCTCTTCCTTACTTTAATCAGAGAATGAATATCAAACAAAAAAGTTAAAACTGTTAATTATATTTAACTTTTCTGCTTCCACTTCCAACTTTTTAATATATTATTTACGAGAACCATCCCTGTATTTATCAAAAACAAATTACTATCAATTTATTTGTCGAAAATCCTGTTAATTTCTGATTTTACTTCCCAAACATTTTATTACGAAACAATTTTAAATGAAACAATTAAATAACTTGTTGAAACCAAAACCTATTAAATCTTCCATATTAATTAATATTTGAAAATATAATTATTTCGTGGAATAATAATCTAATAGGCTATTACGGTGCAGCAGTTCTGTTTAAAATATGGTGGTTGTGGGTTCAATTCCCACTAAAACTTCATTATTTTCATATATTCTTGAACGAATAACAAGGTAAAGTACGACGTTGAGTTCTGCCACTTGTAACGATCCATACCAGAACTAAATTGTGTAGGTAAATAATATAGCTGTTTTGCATTACAACAAAACAGTTATTATGTGTATGAAGAAACACACAGCGTTGATTGAAGAAGCAGTCTCTTAATTTCGCCTATTTGCATATATAAATGGTTGACTTACCAAATA
>DWQW01011725.1:0-11266 GCA_018249695.1 Heliconius erato demophoon
AAAAGAAATTAGCTAAGAACACACCAAATCTCCACGTAAAATATTCAATTTTTTGAAGGTTTTTTCTTAAAATATATTTTTGTATATACTAAATCATTAAACTTGTCTAGACGACTTGTTTATTATTTAGTTAAATATTTAATATGATATTCATCTTATTTAAATTATTTACTATTAATGAGTAATCACAAGGAAATTGAAATTTGAGCGTTTTGGAGAACTGCCATAATACGATATAATATTGTATAAGTTCTCCTGTTATGATATTTATTTATGGCAATAAGAAAGTTAGTGCTGTCAACGTCACAACTCCTAAATTTTACGTTCGCTGGATTGTCAAAGTCAATTCCACGTTAGAGCTCTTTGGTGTATTTGTTTATTGAATTTAAAAGCTTTAAATAATAATGGCACAAGGTAAATTGAAAGTGAAGAGCAAACTACCTTCAGGTGCTAAAGTTAAAAAGAACAAGAACAAAGGGAAAGCTGTGACTAAAAGAAACAATGCCCCAGTACGCAGTAAATCACAAGCAATTGAACGTAATAAGATGAAGGCAAATGTTACAAAGATGGTGAATGCGGTAGCTGAAAAACAACTGAGGTCTTTAGCGACTGATACTCCAACACTGTCGGCGGCTCAACAACGAGTAGCTAGCGCACCAACAGCGCCTGCTTCTGCAAAGTGAACTTAACCTAAAAACTTTGTTGTGTAATTGTGCGATATTCTGATAATATTAATAACATATAATCTGTTTGTAGTTGAGCATGCTGTCTATTTCATATCATATATCTAAAGTAATAAAATCTGTAAGATTTCGTTGGCTACTTGTAAATATTTTTTATTCCTTAAGTTTTAAAAATACTATAATTTGAATTTTAACATGTCAATTATTTACTTTTTTCTAAAGTAAAATATCAAAGAGTGGTTAATCTTATATATTGAACATTAAGAATGGTGGAATAAAATATAATAAGTAGATTTGTAAATAAAACTTAAATATTTTATTGTAGTATATTTAGCTTTTTATTTAGATCAAAATATAATAATTAAATCTACCTTTACAAAACCAAACCTAACTTTACAAAATTGTATGTAGAGGTACCTCTTTTGTTATTTTACTATTAAAAAAAATATTGTGTAAAGAGCAGAGTGCCGATAATTTTTTGTTTGTTTGATTCGATTTCAAGTGGTAAAATTATTTGAATATTATTATAGGTTTGATGTATGCAGTTATACAGATAACCAACAAATGTTTTATTTTTTTGATAAGTACTTAAGTTATGAAACTGTTGTGCCCCCACTGTGAGATGAGACTGTTGATCCCCACTCAAGGGAATGAATTATTATTTCTTAATATTTGCATTTCTTCTCTCTAGCACAACGCAAAAACCCAGCGTTAAGTTCCGCCTCGATTAATGCCTCGAAAAGTTTGGCAGAAACTGGGGAACAGTGTGTCTTAACACTAGTTTACTTTCTCTGCCTAACCTGCTGTATGCGGGATAGGCTATTTATTTGATTTATTAACCAATTTCTGTAAGAAATGGAGGTTATTAATTTGACTGTATCTTTTTTTTATACTAGTTACCTCAGAATTTTCGACTGGGTGGACTGATTGTGATAAATCTTTTTTTATTTCTAAATTAGTGCTTTCCGTGTGTCCAATTTTTTGTCCATTTCTGACAATGCTATCTTTAAGAAAATCAAGACAATTCTTAAATTTGCATTAAGTATGTGCTCAACAAATGGACGAATAACTGAATATTGTGTCAACCAATTCCGATGAGGATGATATCCCATCATTTAAAATCGTAAAATAAATTAATTTTTAACAAAAATAAAAGTGACTTCAAACAATACAAAAATAAAAGGTAAAAAATAAATTTACTTAACATAAAGTAAATATACTTTGATTTTGTTAAACAAAAATAATTAAAGCAAGATTTTATAATTTTGAATTTGGTATCAAGCTAATGCTACAACAACCTTAGGTACTATATCGAATTACTAAGCCTGTTTGTTTTACTTGACCTTCCCACTCAGTGTTACACTGTTACCTGTGAAAAATTTTTGAAAATAAGTTAGATTTGTAATAAGAGGCCTGAGTGCCTCTACAATGTATTACAAATAATTGCCTCGAGACAGCGTAAGTGTTGTTGTGGTTTTGCCGGAAATGAAGTGCACACAAGATTTTTAAGTCATTGTGTTAGGTTCTATTTCTTTGGTATATGCCAGCAATAATAGATTGTCACATATTGATTTCAGGCGGAAAGTAAAAAGAAGGGAATATCTTAGCACTGGGTTCCCTTTGCCTTTTTTTATTATGAGGTACAGCTTTACTTTGTATCTCACATGTAGCAGAGTAGGCAGAGGAAGCCTTGTGTTAAAATCTCACTCCGCGTCACTTTCCGTCGAATTCTAGAGACATTGCACGTTGAGTGGCGGATCTCGATGCCATATTTAATGTAATTCTTTATGTAGCGAATTTCTGCTGTTGTATTTTATTTTATTGCAAAGAGTATAATCTTTAAAATATCATATTTGATTTGGACCCTGTCCAAATATTTTCTTTCAGAGCCCATAATAATGTAATTGTTTTGGGCATTTCTTTTATTTATGACAAATGATTTTTTTCTATACGTAATGTGATAATTTTTTTTTGCATACGTAAAACCCCTCGCTTTTTTAGGCTATTATTATGTACTCGTATACAATCGCGATCAACGGATTAACGTTTGTTTAATAATTGGTTTAGTAACTGTAAACCAGTTTAACTAATAATTATTTAGAAATATATAATAAGACAGTAAAAATATTTTGTCTGTACATTTAGTAATTTTGACTGAAATGGATAGAAGGACACTTAAAAGAATAATAGAGAGCAAAAAGATTTTTTTACAATTTTTTGTCTGTCTGTCTGTCTGTCGATATATTTTTGTCCGCATTTTTTCTTGCATTCCGCATTTTACCAATTGCTTTGTTTTAACTCAACTTAACTACTAAAGTATAGTTCATCAAAATCGGTTCACTAAAAAAAAAAAATATCGTCATTTGAAAGAAGTCGTAATTAATTCAACACAGAGATAAAGAACGATCTTGAAAGAAATATCGAGTAAATACAAAGATTTTTTGGTTGGTTCGTTCATATAATATATGTAACTAATTTAAAAACTGTACAGGAGTTAATATGCAATTATTACAGTTATTTTACAAAGAATATTATGAATCCTTCAAATCAATAATTTAACATTTAAGACTGTTTCTGAATGAGTAAAATAAATTATTCACTGACGTCAGCACATTTAACAGAGTATATTATATAGGTAAAAAGAACATAAAATTACAAAAATATATATGTGTAATAAATAATTAGCTTTATGTATTATTTATAAATATCAAATATCAACAATGGTCGTATTTTTTTATTTAAAACAATCAAAAATCCTTTGACGATAATGTCGTAAAAAAATAATATAAGAAGTCATTATAGTTGTCAATCAATTCTGCTTATTAAATCAATAACCATGTATTTTAAGCGGGCGAAGCCGTGGGCGAGCCGCTAGTTTAGAAATATAAAAACACAAAATACGGCAAGTCGCCATGATTTGTTGGACGCCAATCAGAGCAATTGACGTCACGCCTAGGTAAATAAACAAATTGATATTTTGTATTGTATCAATGGTATTCATTGAATAACCAGAGTTGACGTCATGAGCTACGCTGTGATACTTAAGATCGTTAAGGTGAGATTTTTAAACATATAAATTAAAATGTATGTTTTTAATATTAAATCTTTATTTTCTGTTTTTTTTTTCTTTAACCTTCATGCTGTATCACGCATATAGCAAGGTAAGCAAAGGGAAGTGGTGGAACTTGGTGGTGAACCGTGTAACTTCTACTAGCCCTATATGAAGAGTCAATAAGATGCTTATTAACTAAGTAAACATTTTATAGATTAAGTGGAATTGATAGAAATAATTTTAAATATATGGTATTTTTTAGAAATTAAAAAATCATTTTAGCGAGAAGAATGCAAGAGAGATCTGGGCTGAGCAAGGTTGTTGTGGGAGGCCCAAGGAAGCTTTAGATTTGGAAGAGGCTGTATGGATCTGATGTTTTCCCTCCGTATGAAACGCACGTCTCATACGGGTGTGTGGTGCTATTTTATGTCCGGGAACTCTGGTGTATGTAGTAGTGTCCGCCTACGATTCGAGACACGACTGTAAGGTGTGTGCCGTGCGTTTATTTAACATATCGGCCGCCTTTCGGTAGTGCATTCGATCCAACAACTTATATTGATCTCATAAATCAATCAACATCACGAATCACCATTCTAATATAATCTTAATATAAACAAGCGTAACAAGTAACTAGACTGATGACACACAAACGTCCCGGAGAGTTCAATAAGACTGTTGCAGCCGCAGTCTGGTAGGAATTCACGGTGTAGGGGCGGGGCGGTGCCCTAACTCTTTCTGCCTTTTATTATAACTAGTTCGCAGTTATAGTGGAGAGGAAGATAGGACGCGCTCTTGGTTTTTCTTCGGACGAGCTTCGAGTTATGACAATGTCGAGTTTCCAATTATCTAAATAACCCTCTGATGGCAAATATCTTATTAAAGCGATACCTTCTAATGGTATTATATAAAATTCTTAACATTGTTACCTCTGAATCTCTAAAAGATTTTGGGTTTTTCACGATCACAACTATAAACGGTTCTAACCACTAGACACATCACGAGCCAAGGCATTATTTATTAAATAATATTTTTAAAGGTATTTGGGATATCAGTTACAAGATGAATGCCTTCGTAGGATATGTGGAGTCAGCTTAGCTGATCGAATACGCAATGAAGAGATACACTGAATGGTAGATACTAGCGAGGATGTCACGGTGAGAATGAAGAAGAACTTGGTGAGGTGGTTTGGACACATCGAAAGAATGACTGATGAAGAATGGCAAAAAAGATTTATGATGGGAAAGTAAGTGGGGAGTGGTACGAGAGGTAGGGTGAGACCTCAGTTGACCTTTTAAAACACAGTATCAAAGATAATGAAGGAAGGTCATGTAAAAAGCACGAGGATACACTGGACAATGTGTGAACTTAAATTAAAGTTTTTTTTTGCGGAAAAGTCACGTTCACGTGTCTTAAAAGTAAATTGAGACACGTGGTATTTTAGTCTATTGATGTTTTATCAGTGTGAAATTTAAAATATCACTTTGCTTTAATAAAAAAATCCAACAGCTCCTGCAATTTTTTTTAATAGATTTATGTCTACTACCTATAACTTTTTTTCAGTTACACGCTGTATCCCCTATGTAGTAGGGTAAGCAGAGTGGGCCTAGTGTTAAAAACTTTGGTCCCCACATTCCACCGAACTACTACTTACTTTTTTAAAAATATTTTATTAATAATGATATATATAATGTTAAATATACAAGAACAAATTCTAATTTTATATTCTGGAGTAGTTAATAAAAAATAAAAATAAATAAAAATAGTACAATGAATTCTTAAGAACTATGTTAGTAAAATAAAATACAAACAAAGATGACGTACAATAAAATACAATAAAATAAAATCCAATACAAAAATATAATTCAAAGAAAAATTAATTACAAATCAAAATATAATAATAAATAATAAAATAAATAAAGAAATAGCTACCACAGAGAGATTGACCCGGCTAGATTTTGCACATGCAACCTGATAAACCTCCCCATGGTCGGCCCATCCAATCTGCAAATACCTTCAGGATGTAGTTGGTGCTTACCCTTTGTATTACTGACGCCACCTTTTTACGCATTATCGCGAAATAATCGTCTGTGTGAGCATCTGCAAACATGCCTGACGCACTACAGTGATAAGGGAGCCTCAACAGCGCCCTGAAGGCATTATTATATTGTACTCGCAGAATGTGGGCTGCTCTTTGTGTACAGCTAGCCCAAAGGCCACTGGTGTAAAATGTTTGGCAGTAAGGTTTAAATAGTGCAATTTTAATAGGTAACGAGCAACCAGCAAACCTTCGAGCCAGCATGTTAGCCCTTACAGCCAATGCCCTGCGCCCTTATCATCTTTTAAGTTTTCAGTAACAATGTGTCCCAGATATTTAAATTCAGTTACCCTATTTACAAGTTTCCCACTAAGTTGTACAGGAAGGACACATGTTGGACTTTTATTTTTCCCTATAAAGACTAACAACTCACTTTTCGTAGGATTATATATTAGGCCATGCTGCTTAGCATATTCTTCACAGATTGATATTAACTTTTTAATTCCGCATATCGAGGGACTCAATAACACCATGTCGTCTGCATAACTTAAGTTATTTACACATTCACCATCTATATGGCATCCAACATGTGTGCTGCTGAGCTTAACAAGTAATTTGTTAATATAAATATTAAAAAGCCTCGGAGAACTGAGACCTCCCTGCCTCACTCCACAACCAAGTTTATATGGCTCAGACAAAGCATTTGACCATTTAACAAAATTTCTCTGATTATCATACCAGGTGGACAATATAGATATTAGTGAAGCAGAAATGCCGCTGCTACGTAGCTTTTCCCACAGGATATCATAGGAAACCAAGTCGAAGGCTTTTGACAGGTCCAGGAAACAAGCATACACTGGTGTTTTCCTATCAGTATAATATTTGACAGCGTGCTTCAACGCAAAAATGGCACTCTCAGTTGACAACTTAGACCGAAAATCAAACTGCGAATCGTGTAATTGTACATATCCACCGATGCGTGAGTCAAGCACGCTGTCAAATACCTTGGCTATCACAGTTGCTGGCGAAATAGGCCGGTAGTTACCCTTATCTGCTATGTCGCCTGTACTGTTTTTTACAATAGGTACAACTATTGTGTCCAACATCTCTGGTGGCAAGTAAGAATGTCTTATACAGAGATTGAAGAACATTGTCAACACTTCTGGCATATGTATACCAGCATTTTGAAGGTGCTCGATGCTGAGTCCATCGTGTCCGGGAGATTTACCTCTCTTCATATTTTTAATACTACGCCGGAATAAATAGACCCTAATATGTTTATTTACAAAAGAATTCTTGGTCATACCTACAGTAAAATAAACAGAATAATAATATAGGGGAATTGTGCTTAAGATGGCATACGAAGATAAGATGACACACTGCCAATATTGATTTAAATATTTGCGCTAAGTGTGATCTTATGACGTTTTAGAGAGTGTCTTTAGATATCGCTAGTATTCGAATTCTTATGACGGAAGGTAAACGCAGATTGGCGAGTAGTTCATGTTTTCGTAATTTTGAATAGCAGAAAATTTTTCTTTCGCTTTTGCTTGGTGGTGAAAATACACGTAAGGTAAGGATTTCCTACTTGAAGTACTTTTTAATGTAAAATACTCTTATTATATGACACAACTAACGCTAAAAGCGCATTCTTACCCATACAATTAAATTCACATATCTATTGGGTAAGATGACATACAAAACGTGAGTATAAGATGGCATAGTCATAGATGGCATAGTAGTATGTCATCTTACACTTATAAATAGGATCGATTAAGAAGCCAGAAGAGAAGAGCGTACTTAATGAAATTACTCCATTGCTAAAGTCTACTTCTACAGGAAAGTCACGTGTGAACAAAAAAGTCGGTGGATCGCAGGTTATGACGTCTATGTCATCTTACCCTATAAGTATGTCGTCTTACACCGGTCGATCTAAGTGCGATTTACTTATGTTTGTTTTTTAATTTTATGTTGCTTTGATTGTTCTGAAACTACAATACTTTCGTTGATTATGATATATATGATAATATACGCAATGTCCTGATCTCACATGACTTCATTTATTTCAAATATTTGTCTTGAAGGAAAAAGTATGTCATCTTAAGCACAATTCCCCTATAGTTAAGGGAAGTAAAAGAGCTTTACTGTTACTTAGAAATTTAGGTAGATATAATGTTATTTTATCTCAAAATCTGGTTCTAATAAATAACCATTAGGATTTCCTGCATTAGGGGCAAGTGTCCATGAGTTATGCAATGCGCAATGACTCGCCACATCTATCTTTGGCTCGTATAAATTACGAGCTAGAATTGAAACCACCGCGCGATTTAAACCTGGAAAATACAAATACTTGTATATCAAATGAATATTCCGAATAACTTTAGAAATGTTACTTGGGTTATGAGATAAAGGAAATAGCTTACAAATTATATTGCGGTTGGTGTTAGACGAAATACGAAATATTCTATTTTTGTTTAAGTCATCTTACTCCCATTAAGATGCCGTTATGGCGCAGTAGAAGAGAGTGAGACCACTGTCTCATTGTTATTGTATATGTTACCGGAAATGTATGAAATCTGAAGCTATTTAGGAAATGTATAAAATTATCGCATTGTTTTAAAAATTATTTTATATATACATATCCTGGGAGATATATACATTTCCTAAAAATTGTATATAACTTTAATATCGTATTAAAAAATGTATAAAAAGAATGCCTTCTATAATAAAACATGTTGTTAAAATGTTTTTTTTTTTATTAAGGCACTAAGGTAATACTCATAGCGTAAAACATATATTAACCTAATAAGACGATGTGGCACCCTCTGATCGCCTCGCTATCCACGAGTACCCATTGATATTTTAAATCTTTTACATTTCCGATTGCTATTTAGGAAATGTATAGATTTCCTAGGATATGTGTCTAAAATAATTTATTTTACACGTTTACGATTTTAGGAATTACATACATTTCCTAAAAATTGTATACAATGACGGATTACATATATTCTGTCAAGACCTTTTATCTTGATATACCCTGAAGATCAAGATCAAGCTGAAATTTATATCAAATATTCATATCTACGGTCCTATGGAGGACTGAAAAAATCTAAATTCTAAATTAACGTAATCAAAAGATACGAGCATTAAGCATCGATTTTGGATATCGGATACTTTCCGTGGGCCCGTTATGATATTGTGGCACAAAGTGAGAATTTGCAATACAAATAACAGACAAAAAAACAGAAAATTTATACCTATTTAAAAAACATTAATAACAAATATAAATGATATTTGTAGTTCATTTTATACAAAGTAAGTTGAAAAAGTGACTTAAAATCAAAATGGTATTTTTTATAAATTGTACTTTCCGTTTATCGAAACCCTCGGTGGACTAGTCTGACTCACACTTGACTTATTTTTTCGAATATTCCGCAGCTCCATAATATTCCAGATTATAAATATAAGCAACAAAACTATGGTAGTGAGTGCGTCTAGTCAGGCATAACAAAGATAAGATAGTTAGTGGCAATTAACTATTTAAATAACTTCAATTATTGTGTGTATGGCTCCATAGCGTGATAATAAAACACTAATTAATTGTAACTAGAAATTATAAAAAAGATAGATGCAGGTACACAAAATATATAGAAGCTTTCACGAGTGTGGGAAACTTGCATAAGTTCGCATTATCATCGAAACGAGCAAGCTTTCGAAACTAAATTAAAAAGAACTCACACATTTTCTATTTATAAACAATGTTATATGTAAGTCAGTAAAAAGAGTACACTGTCGGCCACTTTTCAAGCAAACCTATACAGCAACCTTTATTTTGGGCGAAGATTAAATTTTTTCCAAAGTCAACTTCACTGTAATTCGATGAATTTTGCGGGTTTTTATTTGAACTTATATTGCGTGTTGCGTATGTGGGTAACATATTCAAGGTAATGTCGCACAGTGACTGGACGTGGCTTAGAGATGTCCAATTTAGATTATCGATTAATTATTAATAAAAATATAATATTATTAGAAATCGGAAGCAGTGAACGTTTTTAAAAAATGAAGATGAAAACATGTACCGTCTATATGTTTCTAAATTATTAGGAAAGAGATCCTAAGTAATTGCAGTAAGTGATATGTATCACCCAGTATCAATACCTCACACAATATCCTTCCCATAAGGCGGTTGCCTACAAGCATCTGCCCCCGATGGACACATTGCTTTTATAATCATTTTTACCTACATCTGCTATCTTTTATATGAATTTGAAATATAAATAAATTTTAATATTTAATTAACTTTTAGGAATTAATATATTGAATAAACGGTGAATAGTGGCATGGAATGACGTGGACTTTCTGATTATTTTGTATTATTTATTAAGGAATGTTTTTTATTGTTATTTTTGGGCTAACTCTGCCTACCTTATAATAATTTATTATTAATATTGGTTTCAGAAGGAAAATCAATTATTTACAAATAAAAATGTTTTTTTATGTTATCTTATATATAAGTCAAACACATTACATCTCTATACATAAACATAAGTTACTACTTATTAGATACTTATGGGATACTTCTCATTACTAAACTACCGAAGTTATTGTAAAAAATGCTAATTTACGTAATTATTCAACAAAATTACAATAAAAAAAACTTGGTTCTTTGTTGAAATGGTTATTATTATGTTAGGAAAATTCTAAATAACTAAGCTGATAATACGATGTACGATTAAATTTGTCTGACATATGCTGAACAAGTAAGATAACTCACAAGTTCTAACTCAAGTAAAGTTTTGAAAGGAAATAAAGTTTACCTTGTGACATATTTAGATAGGTTTGATAAATCGAGTATGTCGTAATATAGTAATACATTTACGAATAGTAATTTTATCAATATTTCATTTTTAAATATTGTACAGAAGCTCAATTGTACAGAAATAGCCTGTTAGTTTGTTTAAGGGACTATTAACTTCAGTGTATCACCTATTTCGCCCTGCTTAGGAAGACAAAATTGTGAAAAAATGTAATTATTCTTATTTTTTAAATTTTGTAGTAAATACATATCGAATTAACCGACTAACAACAGCTAATAATATCAGCTTTACATTCTATTATAAATGAGAATCGATTCTAAGTATGGCTATTGCTATTTTCGCGTTCAGTTCAGTAATTAATCTATTGTTATTCAATGATATAATATACAATTATAAATATAATAATTTTATTATTATGTCTCCCAAACAAAAAAAACAATTACGAAAACGATTCAAATCATTTACCAACGAAAGACTACTAGTAATAATCAACATATATAAATAAAAAAACGTACACTATAATCATTTGCACAAAACAATCTCTCGCACTTAACATTTAGTGGAACTCATCTACATACAATTAATCATTTATCAGAATTTTCTTATCGCACCATCTCTTTATCGATATCACGAAATTATTTAAATTGCCGCACTGGCCACATAGCCGGGCAGTGTAGTG
>DWQW01011726.1:0-11266 GCA_018249695.1 Heliconius erato demophoon
AAAAGAACATAAAGTTACAAAAATATATACGTGTAATAAATAATTAGCTTTATGTATATTTTATAAATATCAAATATCAACAATGGTCGTATTTTTTTATTTAAAAGAATCAAAAATTCTTTGACGATAATGTCGTAAAAAAATCATATTATAAGTCATTATAGTTGTAAATCAATTTTGCTTATTAAATCAAAAATCATGTATTTTAAGCGGGCGAAGCCGTGGACGAGCCGCTAGTTAAAAATAAAAAAATAACTTCACGCTGTACAGTACAGACACAGAGAATCTAGTGTTAAGATACTCCGTTCCCTACTTTCCGCCGATTTTTTTGAGGCATTGCGTATAATTAAAAATAGAAGTATCTTGAATAGATAAAATTAAATAGATATATGACTAGTACATGTTTCGGTGACAGTAGTGTGAAAGCACACACAATTAGCTAATTTACTCAATCAGTAAGCAACACGTGACTAGAGCAGCTACGTGGATCTCATACAAACCGTGACCTGCTAAACTGACAATGCCAATTTAATCTTCAAATATTTTACATACCTATAGGTATAACAAATCTAACTTTTTTTAACTTCAGGCTGTATTTCTCATATACGAGTAACAGGACAAATAGAACCTAGTATTAAGACACTTCGTTTAACACTTTCCACCCAATTTTTGACACATTGTTGGTAAAGTCAACACCCCATTTTTCTTTGTTACTAGAGCGAAGAAATGACAACAATTCCTTTCCCCGAGTGAGAATCGAACCCACAACCATAGCGTTTACAGTCAAACGCTGTACCGTAATATTATTTATGATTTATTTATTTCAATCTAACATTTGGAACAATCAATTTACCTTTTGTTTGTCCCATATGCCTGAGTAAACTTCGATATTTACTTCAATCATATTCAGTTTTGTATATGTACAGTATACAACGGTATAGGTATACTAGTCAATTTACAACTTGTAGGTTACTACTGCAATTTTCGGCTTTTATTTATGCTGAAAATATCGTGGCTTAGATAGAAGAGCGCAAAGCAATATTGATAGGAAAAACATTTTTCAAATATTTAAAATAAATTACTTAAGATAGTAAAATAAGTTCAAATTTGGAATATTTGTTTCCCTTGATATTTCAAATAAATCTTTTGAAATAATGTGTATTTTTTTTCAGCTTTTTGCTGTATCCTGCAATTCTTTGTGCAAAAAAAAACGACCTATATTTTAATACAAATAATTAAATCCGAGACAACAACTGACAATAAAAATAAATTTTCCACAATACTTCCAAGAAAGGATACACGATATATAATGCGTAATATAATATTTTCAATAACACTTCTCGATTCACTTGATCCCAACAATCCCTGCAATTCTATACAATACGGAACATAACACTAATAACATTTTCCATCTGAGAAACAAAAGGATATCGCGGTAAAGGCGTCGAGTGGAGGAGAAACATTATAATAACGTGTATACCGTATAACACCGTATAAGGAAGCAAAGTGAAACAAAACGTACTAACTTAACGCAAAGCAGTTTGAATATACTACGTGCTTAAAATGTACATAAAATTTTGACTTACGTGTAATAATTTGTACGGAGACGGATTTGATCGCAGTCTGTTTGACATTTGTATAAGACTTTTAATATGGCACACTGAGAACTTGTGAATTTGTAGTGTTTTTTTTTGGTTTTACGCTGTATACCGTATGTAGCAAGATAGACACAGGAAACCTAGTGTTAAGATACACCGTTCTCCACTTCTGCCTTATTTTTGAGTCATTGCGTGTTGTCTAGCGCAACTCAAGGGCGCTCTTTTGCCTTGGTTCATTTGTAGCTCAAATGTAGCCTCAAATGTAGTATGCAGCTCAAAAATAAATAATAGATAAACCCGTAGATCCTGTCGATTCTACGGTATTTCTCGGTATCACCATAGACTCCAAATTACAGTGGAGACCCCATATTGATGGATTGGCGAATAGACTTAGCTCTGCAGCTTTCATGGTCAAAAAAATTAGATCATTAACTGACGTAGAAACGGCTTGTTTACTTCAGCTACTTCCATAGTATTATGTCCTATGTGATTTTACTTTGGGGTAATGCAGCCGGTATTCAACCGATATTTGTCCTGCAGAAGCGAGCTATTCGTGCAATCTATAACTTAGGCCCTAAAGACTCCTTAAGGCATAAGTTTAAAGAAATTAATATATTGACAGTTGCATCGCAATATATTTTTGAAAATGTTATGTATGTTAAGAAAAACATTAATAAGTTTACCAAAATTGGTGATTTTCATAATATTAACACTAGAAATAAGCATAATCTTGGTGCACCTGTAACTCGGTTGCATCGAATCCGTAATTCTTTTATGGGACAATGTGTATGCTTTTACAATAGGATCCCAGAAAACGTCAGAGAATTTTCTATATCACGATTTAAAAAAATTGTGAAAAGACGGTTGTGTGTTAAAGGTTATTACCAAATTAATGATTTTGTAAATGATAACATGCCTTGGGAATGAAATGCTCGCTCCAGTCTGTCCGTAAATCCGTCTCCGTACAAATTATTACACGTAAGTCAAAATTTCAAAAGTATCATTGTCACAGATATTTAAATATGTATTTGTATAAATTTATTTTAAAAAAATAGGTCCCGCTGAGATTCTTGCGCCGGTTCTTCTCAGTTCTGAGGCATTAACTTTAGTGAACTGGTGGTAAATTATTTGACGTTCAAAAAATGAAGCATGTAACTTCTTATTTCGAATAAAATTATTTGAATTTGAATTTTGAATTTGTGTACCGGAACAAAGCTAGTTCCGTTAGCACTACCTTAGTAATATATGTTAAGTTAGTAAAACCACGAGCAAAATTTATTTTATTATATACAAACATTTTTTTTTCTTCACGAATTATTCGTATAATAAGGGTTAGTCTGCGAAACTGCGAGTGTAAACTAAGTTCTCCAGTTCAAAACTAGTGAGGACTCAAAAAGGACAAAAAAAGTCTGATAATTAAAAAATAAAAGTTATTCTGCGCGGTAATCAAACCAACAACCATCATGTCTACAATCAACAAGCTTTCAACTGCTGTACGACGACGTATATAAACAAAATAAGAAGGAAAATTTAACCGTAATAGGAAAACCGTATTGGTTATTCTCTTTAATATTCAAGTTACTGATTAGAATTCAAGTCAGAAGGCATTAGTTAGGCCGCTAAGGAGCCCGGGGTCTCCTTAAACAGGTTATCTGACCACATTTATACTACTTATTTACGAACATTCTGTTAAGTTTGACAGGATTAAGATATGATCAAAAGTATGTGTTTATTATACATTATAATTTACTAAATTGTTAAGTTTATAAATTTAACTAGCTTTTGTCTACATCTTTGCCTCCATGGTCAAATGGAAATAGCTAAGAAATATGTTTTACACGTGAGACATTCTAAGCGCTCGAAGTGACGTTACAATTAACGTAACATAAACTATACATAGTTTTTTTCATAAATGAACTACAAAACACAAAAACATTTTATAAATTTTAACCAATAGTTCGTGAGATTAGCGCGTTCAAGCAAACTAACTATTTAGTTTTATAATATTGGAATACTCTTAGATATACAATTGAAAACACGAAATAGTCTTTTTAATAGTACTTTAAAAAAACATTTATAATGTAAGTTGATCAAACTTTCTTGGCAAGGAGATCGACTGATTTGGTTCACTGTGTTGGCAAGGATAGTAGAACTATCAAAGTAGTATACATACACAAAAGTTAAAAAATATATAAGTAGTCAAAAGAATTATTGATCTTTATAGTAATATCTCGACGTATCGAGAATATGATGTAGTTAATATTTTAATTTTATTGATATTTCAACGAGGAAAGCTTCCCTCTGTTCCCTTTGCGTAGCCTGCTGTGTGCGAAATACAGCGAAAATTAAAAAAAATTAAGTGATGTTGTTCATAAAATTCAATATTGCTCAACAGCAGGAACCATGTTGTCAGGCATAGCTTATTTAATATGTAAAATAGAATGATGTGGTAATTTTTATTTAAGGACGTATTGTATTACGGTTTACACACACACGATTTAATGAGGCTATTTATACGTGACTAATTTACTGGAAAAACGTTCGCAAAATTATATCATTTACGCACACATGTGGACAAATATTAAAGTATAATTTATTATTGCTATTAGTAGCTTTTAATGGTTATTTTCGTAACTATCGGTAAATAGTTAATTAATTTTCAATTATAATACGTTTTTATCATTTATAGTATTTCAGACTGTAATGAAAAATATTTTGAAGTTTGTATTAACAATTATTATTATTAGTAAGGTCGTGGCGCAGCGGTACAAGTGTGTAACAGTATGCGACAGGTTGTTGGTTCGATTTACAATCAGAAAATGAGATATTTAATATTACCGTCTCTTCGGTCTGGTGTCGAGGCAAAGTGCGGCGTTGAGTTTCGCCTCTCAACACGCAATGTTTTCGGCGTAAAGTGGGGAGTATCTTAACAAGCGCTGCTACACGCGGGATACAGCGTGAAGCTGAAAAAATGTATATTGTATTGAGCTATATGAATCAAAATAATTCTACCAAAAACAAAAAACAAAAATATTTACATACACAAATGTACAAATATTCTGCATTTCTTGAACGTAATATATAACAGAGTACGCGACTTCTGTAAGTTTATGAAGCGCAGGTGTCTCGGAAAATGGAATCTGTTAAACAATCGTTGGCAATTGTTGTTTGTTTACTGAAATATAATACAACTACTTAATGATATCATAAGCCTTACAATTAATATTACTACAAATATTAATTTAAAAAGGGCTATATTTTGTTTCATTGCATATAATTTCTTGAATTAAACAACATTTACCTTTGTTTATAAATAAGAAGAGTACATTAAATAACTTGATACGATTATTTTTAATTTCAAAGCTTAAATTCAAAGATATTCTGTCAGGGAAATAAAAATTATTTATTCCAAGATTTGAACCTACAGCCATCGTGTTGACAGTTATACTTTGGTCCACTGCGCCACGATGTCTTCGCTAAATTAGATGTGATAAGAAAAAGGTGTAGACAAGAAGTAAGAACTTAAGTAAAAAAGCGACTTAATATAAAACTCTGAGAACATAATTTTAATTCCAAGTCTACTATTAACGCATTTTTTTTACAATTTAAACTTTGGAACGAAGCGTACTTTTTGCGATATTGAAGCGACAAAAAAAATGTGACTCCATTAAATTGTAATTTATTTTTATATATTATTACAGTAATATGTATATTAATACTATAAAGATGACAAGACAGTGTCTTTCGTAACTCTTAGTTATTTCCATTTGATCAGGCGGGCGAAGCCACAAGTACTGTATAAGTGGTGTAAACATTCTCCAAGTTGGAGAGGAACCGACAACTATGATAAGGCTTTAGGCGTGGTGCATGGCAAAATGTAGCGTTGAGTTAAGTTGAGTTGTCTCCAGAATTCAGCGGAAAGCGGGGAAAAGAAGTGACTTAAAGGAAAACGGAGTGTCATAACAAAAGGCGCCCAGGAAAAAAGAAGTAAAAATGAAATTAACACGCAAAACCGAGTACTTAGCTACTCTACACATATAAATTCTAATTTATATGTTAAGTTTATAAACGTAAAAGTTAAACCATGTATTGGAAATATGAAACGTATCTTAGACATGAATATATTAGGAGCTATGAATATAGAACGCGTTTATACAAAATGGCGGTTAACAGCGGTGCGACTGATACTTACGGTATAGTGAATATACTGACCGTAGCGGTGGCGTGACTTGATACTGTAAGGTGACTTGGAAACCATAAGCAATATTTTTGCATTTTAAAATTTTATTTGAACACATTTGATTATAAAATTTTATTTGACACTTAGGAAATAAAATATTTATTTAGGAAAAGGATAAAAAAATGAACACAGTGAGATTAGAACCCGCAACTCTTGGAAACCGCCGAAAAGATTTCAAACATCGCTATGTTAAAATTTGTTTCTTAAAAGTTTTCTTTTATTTTATTTTTTTTTTGAGCTTTAGATATTTTAATAGATTGTAACATTGTTATAATTGTTCAGTCGCATTGGTAGAATGATTGCGGCTTGATATAATATATGGAAACGAAATTGGTTACAAAATAGTCGAATATGGAACTTTTTTGCAGGAAGATAAAAACTTCAATATTTCCTTGTTTTAAACGTTCTCCACAAATTTTATAAGAATCAATTAGTAATTTATACAAAGTGACCGCTTTATAAGGCTATCGAGTCGCAGTAGACCAACGTATGACAGTTAACGTCTCCTTGCCCTGGCAAGACTAAACGCGGTGTCGAATTAGGCACATTAACTACGATGTCGATGTCTTAAATCCGAGAATTGCAGAGAATAAGTATTCGACATTCGAAACTAATAAAATGTTATTATATTACAAACAGATAACATTCTGTACTTTTGATACAACGCTCTGATTGAGCTTCGGTGGACGTAATGGAGAATAGAGAATAGAGCAACATACAGCGACAACGTGAGTTTATATTCATTTGAGCGAGACATTTGAGGGTAACGGTCCGTTTAAATAAAAATAAATGTGTTCGTCCAACAGTAATATGTTATACGTTTATTTCTTTCTCCTGTCGTACTCTTGTGGGCATTATATTTTTATTAAGCGAGCTGAAATTATTATTTTATTGTGTTGGTTTTATGCAGAATTATGATTTAAAAAATATTTTTTCTTTAGTATTTTAGTAAACCCTTCGCCCTCCGCCCTTCAACACACAATGGCTCGTAAGCCCCCACTTAACGAGCCATTGTGTGTTGAAGGGCGGAGCTCAACGCTGAATTTTGTTTTAATACCAGAGCGAAGTAATTGAAGTAATACATTTAATTTTATTAATTTAATAAATTTTAATTCCGAGTGGGAATCGAGCCTCCAACAGTCGCGTTTACAGCCAGATGCCATGCCACTGCACCTCGGCGGTCTCTATACAACGTACCATGAATATATAATTTCATATTAACCACAGAAAAATAAAGTGAAGGAACAATGTATTTTAAGCAGCTAGATTATAAAAGTGTATTGTGAAAGATTTTATAGTGCACAAAGGTTTTCTAAAATATATATAAAAGCTCTTTCAAACGACAACAGTTCAACTAGGAGCAATTTCTTCAGAAGCATATGGTAATTGCATTTTATACCAAGCATTTATGAACATTTACTGTTATGTGACCTTACGAAAGTTTAATACAATTGGGTATGTATAAAGGGATTTGTGGAAGAATAAAATTTTCCAAGCAATCATTTTATATAAATAACTATATACAACACTCGAATCTATACAAACGTGATATCCAATAAACGCTACGGTGTCCTAGCTAGCTCTTAGAAGTAATATACCTATTACAGTATAATTAGTAAAATTAAAATTAAATTAAATCAGCTTCACGATGTATCTCGCACATAGCAGGGTAGGCAAAGGGAACCTAGTGTTAATGCACTCCTTTCCCCACTTTCTGCCGAATTCTGGAGATTGATTGCGTGTTGAGTGGCAGAACTCAACGCCGCGCTTAACCTTGACACCAGAGCGAAGAAATGGAATTATAAATTTAAGTAAATATTTCATCTCCTCGAGTGGGGATCGAACCCACAACCAGTCGATTTTACGATTTATGAAAATTGACAAATAATGAGATGGACAACAGACATGGATGGGTGACCATGTAGTCTATATTACTAGGCCATTTGTTTGTAGTGTTTTACTAAAAAAATGTCATACTTCAAAATGATATGGCCGCCTCGAGGTTATTTCACGTATTAGGAGAATAGAAACTCTTTCGTTTCAAAGAAATAGTAGTAGATACACAGTTTCATTTTTAGCCTGTTCTTCCCAAAGGCAAAGTAAAAATGGTAGACTAATTTTCAAATATAAGAAGATAGTATATATAATATATTTTTCAAGACACTCCGTTCTAATTAAGACACTTTAGGGCAAAGATATGAAAGCATTAAATATTTCATGTCCCTGAGTCGGAATCGAATCAAACCCACAACCACCGCGCTTACACTTGTACTTGTACTCTTGCGCTGCAACGGCTTCATATTATTAATCTAAAACCATACTAAAAGGTCGTTTAATCTAGACTTCAAATGGAAGTGATGAATATTAAAAAATTGCGTTCGACAAATTGAGTTCTACTTGTCAATACTTATAAAAAGGAAGGAGTTAATAAAGAGTTAATAGTATAATAAATCCGTTTTATATGTTAAAACTTGTGTACATAAATGCAAAATATCGGTTGGATATATGGCTGGCGGTGGCGTGTCCCCTAGTAGGGCCACGTGACCTGTCATTTGCAGGCACTATCTTCTCGTACTTTTATTCATTTGTTATCGATTCCCTGTTCATTTTATAAAGTAAATACATTAATACTTATTTAGAAAACGTATAAAAATTTGAAGATATTTAAATTATTTTTACATATTTAACTTAGTATTAGAGGAAGTCATCACTCATTGTCTCGGAAATTCCGCTTTGAAAAGTAGGTAACGGAATATCTTAACCCTAGATGCCCACTTTCTATACTGCTGTATTCGGATGCAGACTACATACTTTAGTGCACAACATTCTATAAGCAATAAATCTTAACTGCAAAATAACGAGGTTTCAATATCAGTGCCGTAGTGCAACATAATATGAAAACAGCTTAGGCTTGACCTTTTCAGGAGGTTTCCGGTCATTGGAGCAGGACGATGGACGTCATCATAGCCGTAACTTGGCGCGCCTGATCTACTCTTACTGATATATTTACTTATTAAGGCTAACTAAATAAATAATTGTAACAATTTAAAAATTATGTTTTATAAAGAAAAAGTATGTTTGAGTTCCTTGAAGCGATAAGATGTATATCAAGATGGTTGTGGGTACAATTTTACTCTGGTAATTGGTCAATTAAAATTTTTGAATTTAAAGTTTTGATTTGTCTAGTTGCGATTCTGCTTATTGTACATTTTTTGACATTAAAAAAAACTCCTACTCTCTCGGAAAAATATTTATGCTTATAATTATTTTCTGAAAATCAAAATTCTCAAAATAAAATGTTCGTTAAAAATAAAATAAAAAAAATGTCTCTTGAGATATAAAAATATCATATTTTTGAAGTGAAAACGTTAGGAACAAAGAAGATTTTTAAGCATTTATTTATTTAAAAGCTCGCCGCGTTGGTTATTTTAACAATATTGTACAACAAAATACTATTACAGCAAAGTATAATTTAGATAATGCTATTTGAGTTCAGTCTACATGCAAGTGTAGTGTTAAATTACACTACTTTCTTTTTTTATTTCAGTCTTTCATTGCTTTTTTGTTAGCTTCATATTCTCTTTCACGTAGAGTAAGATCTCTTTCTAGGAAGGGTATTAGACATTTCTTTCACCACTCCGCCGAATCTTCGAGACACTTCATATTAAGTGATAGAACACACCTCTCTGTATCTATCACTCTTTATTTATTAGAGCGGGGAAATGAGTACCAGAAATCACCTTTGCCTTGTTACCAGAACGACGAAATGAAAATATTAATAAACAATAATTCACTCCCTAGTGGGAATAGAACACACAACGGTCACGTTTACAGTCACGCACTGCGTCAATGTAACCTTTTGTCAGTAAAAATGAATTCCTACATCACAAGAGATATTACTCGCGGTATTATTTACGTTTCAACAATAATGACGACTCTCTAACGGGTTGCGCTATGTCGCTCGTCGGGGTTATCGCGGAACTTTATGTGCAATGCCTGTTTAATAAGGAACGGTAGTTGCAGCTGAGTTATAGCCTATATATTATATTATATATCTTTCTATAATTTTTCCTACGTTTAGCTTCATGCAGTATCCCGCGTGTAGCAGAGTAGGCAGAGGATATCTAGTGTTAAGACACTAAGTTTCCCACTTTCTGTTGAATTCTAGGAGCATTGCATGTTAAGTGGCGGAACTCAACGTCACGCACTTGACTTAATTATTTGTGTGTAAAAACCTCAAACAAAAAAAAATGTTAATTCACAGAAAAGCAGTATTTTTTTTACTTATTTTTTATTATTGGCCTACTCTGGTGTGTGCGGGTTACTTTCCGCCAAATTCCGGAAGCATTGCGTATGTGAAAACATAAATATTTTGACTGTACCGCTTCACCAGCTAAAACAAATAAAAAAAAAAATTAAATATTCCAAAATAAAAATAATATATTACAACTTTTGTGCTTTCTTTCTCTTAATTGTACTCATTTTATTAATACCTTTAAACTATAAATAACAAAAAACAAACATGACTATAGCGCAGAAATTGTATTATCATTCGTAATAGTCGTATCTGACGGCGACGGGAAAATACTTCCATTGTATTTATTTTTAATGGTCCGTTGGTCAATTCATATAAAATGTCAGGTTCTGTTGCGTTAAAAATGTCTATTCATACGCAAGTGTTTCATAAAGCTATTAAACCGCTTTATACTGGAACAATGCAACTATTTGAATGCATTTTGTTTTAAGTGCCAACGAGAATGGAAACCTGCTTCACGTTGTATCCCGCCCACAGCAGGGTAGGCAGAGCAAACCTAGTGTTAAGGTCACTCCGTTCCCCACTTTCCGCCGAGTTCTGGAGGTATTGGGTGTTGAGTGGCTGAGTGAACTCAACGCCGCGCTTTGCCTCAACGCCAGAGCGAAGAAATGGAAATATAAATGTAAATTAATATTTCATTTCCTCGAGTGAGGATCGAACTCACAACCAGTCTGTTTTACAGTCACACTTTGTGCCCCTGCGCCACGACTGGCCATTTCTATATTATTTGCATTTCGAATATCAATAATTAAATAACTAAATAATTTTTCAAGGTTTATGTCGCTGACATTGTCGTAGCAGCGTTGAGATGTATCTATATGATGGAATGTTTTAGTTCAAATCCGTCACGATAAAATATTCTTTGTTAAAATAAATATTATATTTTCTTGTTTTACCGACGTACCGACCGCACAAAAACTAGTGTCTTAAGACGGACGGTAAAAAAGAAATAAAATTACTTAATATAAGTTCGTCCTACCTATTTGTGGGATAACTACAAGATACTTATAAAGATAAAGAAATAAAAAATAAAACACAAATATATAATAATCCAATAAATAAGCAAACTGCGTAAACACAGGCATTACTCAAAGAATTTTATTAAACCAGGCC
>DWQW01011727.1:0-11266 GCA_018249695.1 Heliconius erato demophoon
TGATCCTTCCCTGAGAAATACTCTACATAATGGTGAAAACCGCATCAAAATCCGTTGGGTGGTTTAGAAGAAGATAGCGTAGAAAGGCCAGACAGAGAAAAAAATCGTTCTTATTTTATAAGATATATATATTATATTATAGTATATATATATTTTTTTATATGTATATATATTACTAACTACTAATTTTTATATGGATATATATTGAGTTCTGCCACTCAACACGCAATGCCTCCAGAATTCGGCAGAAAGTGGAGAACGGAGTGTCTTAAACTCTTCACTAGGTTCCCTCTGCCTACCCTGCTGTGTGCGGGATACAGCGTGAAGCTGATTTATTTATTTTTATATTACTAAGCTTTTGTCTGGTTAAATTAGTCAATAATTCTTCCCAATCAATTATAAATCTTACTCGACAAATAGATTATCCAATAAAAAAAATACTGTATCAATTTGATATAGTGGTTAGTTCCTGAGATAAGCGAGATAGAGAAAAAAATATAATCTTAGAGATATCTCTTAGATTATAATTTTATAAAAAGAAATCTCTCTTAGATCTCTAAGAGATATTCCTTTTTGAGACATTTTAATGAGAGAAATTTTATGGTAATGAGAAAATGTCGCATTATTAATTTTTCTATATCATCATTATTAATTGAGACCAGTCGTGGCGCAGGGGCACAAAGTGTGCCTGTAAATCGACTGGTTGTGGGTTCGATCCCACTCGAGGAGATGAAATATTTATTTACATTATATTTTAATTTCTTCGCTATGGTATCGAGGGGAATGCGTGGCGTTGAGTTCCGCCACTCAATACGCAATACCTCCAGAAATTGGTAGGAAGTTGGGAACGGAGTGTAGGTTCCCTCTGCCTACCCTGCTGTGTGCAGCATACAGCGTGAAGCTGAATCATTATTAATTATCATATATCAATTTAATTTTGAACTGTAATCATATTTTGAAATGATTAATCGGTATATCGGTAAATATTTTCTTCAGACTACA
The DNA here is from genome assembly GCA_018249695.1 of Heliconius erato demophoon. Classification (NCBI taxonomy): domain Eukaryota; kingdom Metazoa; phylum Arthropoda; class Insecta; order Lepidoptera; family Nymphalidae; genus Heliconius; species Heliconius erato. The sequence goes on from DWQW01011727.1 coordinate 1,003, forward strand.
ATTTATAACTATCATTGCTTACAATTTTTAATTAACGTAAAAGTATTAAAAAAAATACAGAAAATATTTTATTATACACTTTTATTTGAAAGAATTCGTCGACTGCGTTGGTGGTATTTGAAGCAGCAAAAGCAGAGCGCGTCTCTATTATAATACGAAATTCTCATCACATTAAAGTTCGAAATTAAAAAGTAGACTACATTCACTATAGAACGAACACACACTAAGCTATATGCATTATATATACGTTATATTATCTTCAAAATCAGCTGCACGCTGTATCCCGCACACAGCAGGGTGGGCAGAGGGAACCTGGTGTTAAGACACTCCGTTCCCCACTTTCTGCTGAATTCTGGAGGCATTGCGTGATGAGTAGAAGACCTCAACGCCGCGCTTAACCTCGACACCATAGCGAAGAAATGGAAATATAAATTTAAGTAAGAGTTTCATCTCCTCAAGTGGGGATCGAACCCACAACCAGTCGGTTTTACACCCACACTTCGTGCCGCTGCGCCACGACTGGTCTCAAACATAAACAAATTGACATATCTGTTTGTGATATCAATATATCTGAGGTTGTGTCTCTATCAATATATCTGTATAGTTATACTAAAAGCGTTTTTAATAATTTTGTCGTCCTGTCTATCTTTCTGTTTGTCTGGGCTAATCTCCGACTAGCTGCTGAGCTAACTGCTGAACCTATTTTTATGGGGTTTTCACTGAAAGATAGAGATTCTTTTTATCTCAATTCCCGCGGGATCGAGATAAATGTGAAGTACCTAATACCTAAATAGATATGCAATAACTAAAATTATAATTTTATAAATGAATAATAGTATAGATAACTATACTGAACAAAATGTTTAGTAAATAAATAGTTAAATTATTCAGGTTGCATGCCGCGGGCAGGCCGCATGTTGTACTATAAAAAAATATTAATTTAAAAAGATTTTAATGCTTAAAGCTAGTCTGTTCTCCACTTTTTACGTGATATTACGTGTGAGTAGCGGAATTCAACGTCGAGCCAGCCATTCCTTACTCAGACCGAAGAAATAAAAATAATTCTTGCCCCCAAGGGGAGATCGAACAGCAACCATCGCGTTTTTAGTCAGAAGCGCTCACTGGGCCACGATTGCTTAACATTCTTTTTTAATTATATTTTCGTTTTCGCAATTTATTTAAAAAAAAAGCGACTTTCAAAGAGATATGTGTACAACTATTAGCGTTTTTTATAAGTAAATTTGCCTGCCAAGAAATGACCTCCAAAAGTTCTTTATGTAGAAGGTTAGGTTTATTTAGCCTATGACGTTAATACAATACAAAGAAATGGATTCAGCTTCAAAAATAAAATAAAATTATAAAGACAAAATAAAATCAATATAAGTAATATACAATAGCCAATTGTATACTACTAATACTAATACAATAATAGGATATTTGAGATATTACGTTTCCAGTAGCAGAATTCAACGCCGCTTTTAGTCTTACCAAAGCGGGGAAATAAAAGTATTTTTAGTATTTTTTTTCCCCAAAGTAGAAATCGCACCCACGATCATTGTTTCACAGTTACATCAATTAATCTAATAAAAAAATGCACTGCAAATATATAATAAAATAAATTTAGATACGATAGTCCGAATGTATTTCAATTATCAATATATAACGCACATTTTAAAAAAATAATAATAAAAAAGTGCTGTTAAGTAATTATTGCTCTGATTGACCTATATAAAATAAATTAAAATATATAAACTCACCTCATCAATTCGAAACTGATGCACAAATGATTTCTAAAATAGAAATAGTCCAGCATATGAATGACGTTGTGCGATTGATCCTTGTCTTTTAGCCTCAAGTGGTCGAGAACTCTCACTTCGACGAGGGCCTGATGGTGGAAGCGCTTCTTGTTTCTGATAATCTTTATGGCCACCTGGTTTCCGGAGCGGTGGTCCAGGGCCCTAATGACCTGGCCGAAGGAGCCTTTGCCGATTACTTCGAGGATTTCGTATCTATACGCTATGTGGTCGTGTATTTGCTGTGGATGATGTTTTGGTTGATTAATGTGAAATATACGTTATTTGAAAGGTTTTTTAAAAGAGAAATATTTATATAGTATTAAACTACTTTTTTTTTGGTAATATAAATATGAAGTCATTTTGTACGAAAATTTGATATTTTTGAAATATATTAATATAATTTTTTATTATAAAAGAGTTGAGGTAGGTACTACTCTCTTTACGGGATCTAAGGTACGTACTGATAAAATAGTTCATCTTACAAAGAGCAATGAATGGATTTTATATTAAACTCTTCGGATACTGTGATTGACAGACGATGTACGAAAGTACATCAACTATTGTATAAGAAAGTAAAAATTTAGCATATAGGCAGGTTAGAGAGTGTAGAGAGCACTAAGAAAAGATTTCTTGACATTCCCACGCTGATGGAAAAAAGCGGCATTTTTCACAGGTGGACAACATAGTTATCTTATAAGGGTTCCTTTTTTCCTTAAAAAATACGGAACCCTAAAAATAAGTTATAACTACATTTTTACAGAAGCTAGGCTAAAAATAAGGGCTCAAGTCTTTGTAAGTCATTTGAATTGCGTTTAATTAGCGAGTACCTAGTTGCCCGTTGAAATAAGTTTTTATTTTTCATTTTACATTCAAAAAACTTTTTGAATGAATATAAAAACAGGTCATAATTTACATTATAAACTTGGAATTACCCAGTAACCTGGAAGTTAACATAAAATATTTGTATATTCATGAATTAAGTAAAACGTTAGCTTCACTTTTAACTACATAAATTACTTTTGATAGACTGAAAAAATACTTTTCAATTATACAAAAAACTGATATAACTGATATTTAAAAAAAATGTTATGTTAGAGCCACTCGTCGTGGAGAGACACGAGCGTGGAGTAGCATGCTAGCAGTTACAGTAGTAAACACGATAAAGTGTAGGTTCGATTCCCGCTTGAAAAATAAATGTCAATATTTTTATTCCACACTTATTCTTCTTATTCTCAACAAGTATAAGTCAATATTTACATTTCCTCGCTCTGGTAACAGGGTAAAGTGGCGTTGAGTTCCGCCACTCATCACGCAGTGCCTCCAGAATTCGGCGGAAAGATGGGAGTGGAAATATCTTAATGTAAACGGAATGTCTTACTTAACACTAGATTCTCAAATTTCCTCCGCCTACCTTGCTTTGTGCGGGATACAGTGTGAAGCTAAAAAAACTTACTGTGTAACGGAACGAAACAACTTTTAGTAGTGATTTTTAAGTAAAAAGTCATAGAGATGCAAACAACAAACAAACAAACAATATATTTACAATATACGCGCACAAATTATATTTACAAATACACACTTAAAAGCATTTACAAGAGACCATCTGAAGATAAGAGAAAACCAGGAAAAAAAATCAGTCAAGTGCTGGTCGGACTCGCCCACCCAGGTTTTCTTACCAAATTTAGGATTGTAGTTCAACGAAAAATACAATTTATAAAAGTTTTTCATTTCGTAAATTTTGTATAAAATTAACTATAACTACAAGTTTGTAATGGTTTTTATCTTTAATATAAACATACATTTTCATTTTTCGAACATTTTCCTTATTTGTACTGTAATTTTCACTTCTTGAAAATGCAAGTTTAACTTTGCGGGCGTATGCATTAATTTCGTATAAAATAAACTATGAATAAGTTTGTAATAATTTTGTACCTCTAAATTTCCACTTATCTGATTTTTTCTTTTCTTTATATTATAAGATCTATCATTTGATTGCCAAGACTTAGAAGCTTGTTTTTTTCTGAACTACAAGGGGCCGAAGACCTCAATATTTCATATTAATTTCAACTTGATCATATCAACTTATTTCGATATCGCGCACAGATATATGTGATATTGTGATAAATGGTCTTGACAAATGGACAACACAGTGATCCTATAAAGATTTCGTTTTTACCTTTAAATAAAAATCAGTTTCACGCTGCACTCCCGCACATAGCAGGGTAGGCAGAGGGAACCTAGTGTTAAGACACTCCGTTTCCCACTTTCTGCCGAATTCTGGAGGCATTGCGTGTTGAGTGGCAAAACTCAACGCCGCGCTTAGCCTCGACACCGGAGCAAAGAAATGGAAATATAAATTTAAGTAAATATTTCATCTCTTCGAGTGGGGATCGAACACACAACCAGTCGGTTTTACAGTCACACTTCGTGCCGCTGCGCTACGACTGGCCTCTGACTGGTTTTTACCTTTAGAGGTACGAAATCCTAAAAATATTATTTTTATATATTTCTAAAATTTTATTATTTTATAATTACTATAAATTTTATTTAAATTATAGTGAATAAAATTTCTTACTTTATTATAGCTGCCATTTTCATCGTCGAAGCCACAGTTGTTGGGCAAATTGGACCGCGCCTGGACTTTGTTCGCTTCTAAGCCCAAGAACCACACTTCGGGATATTTCCTTACTTCTGTTCTTTCCCATTCTGATAGTCGTTCACCGTACACTTTGAGGATTTCTAGAAGAAAATATTTAAAATTATTACTTAATAAATTTAAGTAATTTCAAATCTTTCTTGGGAGTACTCATATATTTTTTTATAGGGGCCTTCAATATTCTTATGTCTTCCAAGTCCTTTTATGTAACACGTACACGTACGTAAACATAAAAAAAATTAAAGATTTTTTTTTCAGCATCACGCTGTATCCCGCATGTAGCAAGGTAGGCTGAGGGAGACTAAAGTTAACACTTCCCACTTTTCGCCAAATTCTGGATGGGTTGCGTGCTGAGCGGAGGAACTCAACGCCATTTTTTGCCTCGACACCAAAACGGAGAAATGAAAATATTGAATATTTTATTTACTCGAGTGGAAATCGAACCTACAACTTGTGGCGTTTACAGCCACACGCTTGTACCCCACAACTAGCCTCCTAGATTTGAAGATAAATACATGAGTCGTAATAAATCTCCGTCTGTAACATTAACCGATATACATAAGTATGAAGCTGAGTTCCATCACGCCGCGCCGCGCCGCCGAGGGCTCGATCTCGGCCCTCGGGTCAAGGACGGGGCGGACCAAATTATACATCTGTCCGCTGTGATTTGATCCTATTAATTATATTGTAATTAAAGTGAGAAGCGGCCGTCGTGGCGCAGCGGTACACTGTACTTCTGTCTGTAAACGTGAAGGTTACTAGTTTGATTCCCACTCGGTGGTAATTAATTATATTGGTTTCCTCGCTCTGGTAACAAGAAATGCAGCGTTGAACAATATACGCCTTTCCCTGTTTATATTGGAGTAGGAGGGAACCTAGTTCTAAGACACTCCTTTCCTCGTATTTAAATTGCGTAGCGGAATTCAACGCCGTATTATTATTATAAAAATCATATATATGTAGAGTTATTTTGTACGTATTGTCTTGTAGGGTAATTCAGCTAAATACTCATAGTTAAAATGACTGATGGACGAGTAATGGAGATCGACAATGCATCGCGTTATTGAATTTTCGATTCAAAGTGTATTTTAATAGCAAACACTCACGTTCGCAATATGAACTTAAACTATATTGTATCTAATGTTATATATATATAGAATACTCTATTTTTAATTTACATAGTAAAATAGTATTAAATTAATATATAGAGACAGTCCTAAAGTGTTGAGTGGCGGAACTTAGCGCTGTGCTTTGTGATAACATAAAAAAATAAGTTAATTTAAAATCGAAAATTTTAATATAAATTATTCAGTATATTTGACATAATTGATAAGATCCATATGTATTCGTATACAATTAATTAAGAGTTATTTAATTAAATTCAGATGCCTTTACAAATAAAATAGTAACAATGAAAATAAATATAATCAAAATGCTCTCAATTAAATGCATATATTAAAATAACAGCTTTACATTGATCCTTTTCCTATCGTCCAATCATTTTCCGATGTACTTCATTCTAAAGTGATATTGGCAAATTGACATATGTTACTGGCATAGTGAAAACGCCCTCACTGACAAACTGAACTAGAAATTATTTAAAGAAACATAGATTTTAGGGCTAAATTTAAGCTTTCTGCCCGAATTCGAGACGTTTCGACTTGATTGGTGGGACTCAACACCGCGCCTCGTCTTGCCAGAGTAGGGAAAAGAAGATAATTACTTGAGGGGATGTGTAGCTATCGACCTGATTGTGAACGTTTGCTAAGAGCGCCACGACGGACTCAGTAAAATATACAATTCATATACAGTTGCTAGCGAAAAAAAAAACAATTTTTTTAAGTATATTTTGTATCCCGCATAAAATGTGTGCTATTTGAAATCTAATGTTAAAACTCTCCGTTGCCCACTTTCAAATTTCGAGGCAAACCTCTAAAATCCCTTTTACTTTTACTAATTCTCTGGAACTCTGTGATAATTTATAAATGTATTCAAAAGGCAAAAGCCTTTACAATAGGGTATATTCGTATTATATTTCTAAGTAACTCCTACAGGTATTTTAAGCTAAAATCAACGAACAAGGGAGTAAGATTATTGAACTTAAAGGTTAACGATCCGTGTCAAATAGACAATTTTATTATACCTAGTGTAGAATAAATAATAACCTTTTTTTTGATTCTTCAGATTTAATAGGTAGGATGCGACTTGAGAGTATCCAATGTTAATTTAAATGATCCATTTTACGCTTACTCTCTGGACGATGCCTGTGAAGAAGGTATCACCGTGTTTTTTTATAAGGGAAATATTGTTTTTCATATAATTCCCTCATTGAATCCGGCGTCGTGAACCAAAAAATAGTTCTTTGGTTATCGGATTTTTTTCTCCGACTATGACGGTATGGTTTCGCATACATTGAGTGATGTTTGCTAATGATTAGTGAATAGAGTTATATTCATGGACGTAGACAAGGAGTAGGGGCGGGCAGATTAGTCTATTAGGCATTTTTACCAATAAAAAATTAAGCATGAAATAAAAACCTTTTCACAAAAAGGACACTTCAAAATTGAAGTCAAGGCCTCCCATCTGGAGAATATCTCTAGATACGCCTATGTCAATATTTGACTTTCAAAAGCAACGTTGAGCTACTTAATAGGTACAATGTGCCTGAACAAGTACTCTCTGCCCTGCAATATGCAAAATTAAAATCTTGAATCTTAAAATATAATACAATTCATGTCAGAAAGGTGCTTATAAAAATAGATTTTTTGGACAACATTGTAGTACCAATTCCAAATAATTCCAGTTCCAATAAGAACCGTGATATAAATTTCCTTTGTGTATGAGAAGAAAAGACGATATTTTGTATTGCATTTTTTGTCGTAACGAGCCTATCAGCGTCGATAGACATGTTTCGAATAATATTGAAAGTCGCTCTTCATCTTCGAGAAAAATTGAAATAGGAGTTATGAAACCTTTTCGCATTTTGTGTAAGATGTGTAATTTTAGGCCTTTATTTATTTTGTAAAAATAACTATAGTACCAGTAAGCTTTATTAGTATTCTTTCATCATCATTTCAATATGATTATTACGAAAATGGGAGTATAGTAGGGAACAGTGTCTTAACATCCCTTAAATATATACATACACGTAGTTTATAATATTGAAAAGTCGTACAATATGACATACCTGTTATAAAATCAGTCATAAAAAGAAAGTAATTGATAAAATAAACGAATCGTTTTTAAAAATTTTAACAAAAACCGTTTTGTACGCTCTAGGCGGGAAAAATGACATACGAGGAGTGGACAAAATGGCGTACCAAATTTGTATCGAAAATTAGCCGACCGTAATGCTGTATTCACTCGTAAAACGCTTGGTTTTTTTCGAAACATCTGTACATGGGGTAAAGATGGTACTCCAATAAATGCAAGGATAATCTTCTACATCATCCTCGGCATCAGTGTAAGTGTTTGAGGAAGATATATGATTTTCATAGTCAGAACTAAAATTCTGTAATTTTGAAATTGTTCTACACAAACAAAAAAAAGGTAGGTCAAATGACACAATACGTTATTTTACCCGAACAAGGTGTATGTCGTTTTGTCCACTTTATAATCTCCAACATCAATAAACAATAAATAAAAATACAATAATTTTCAACACATTCTTAAAATTTAGATAAATTTACTCTTGATATAAATACATAAGTGCAAACAACTTACTTTTAATAAGAAACACTTTACATCCGAGTAAAACTAGTGACTGCAAAAATTCCACAAACACGCGTCCAGATCACACAGCCTAGCAGACGCGAGACCTTCACAGGTTGCGATCCGTTACTACGCGATCCTTTACACGCTATTTTGAGAAATCTTATAATAATGGTTTCAGAGAAAAGAATCTGAGCTATTTTACCCGCCTATGCCATTTTGTAAACCTCTCCCCTACTATATTTGAAAACATTTAAATGCTCATAAACAAGAAAATTAAATAAAAAGTGCGTAAGTGTCATGTTTTGAATGAATACTAAAATAGCTTCTCCCGCTCTAATTTGTCACATTATTTTTACATCTATACTTATAAAATCAGCTTCACGCTGTATCCCGTACACAGCAGGGTAGAAACAGGGAACCTAGTGTTAAGACACTCCGTTCCCCACTTTCTGCCGAATTCTGGAGGCATTACGTGTTGAGTGGCAGAATTCAACGCCGCGCTTTGCCTCGACACCAGAGCGAAGAAATGGAAATATAAATTTAAGTAAATATTTCATCGAGTGGGGATCGAATCCACAACCAGTCGGTTTTACAGTCACACTTTATGTCGCTGCGCCACGACTGGCCTCCTATCTACACTTATAATATTTGAATTGCCAAAGAAGTACCAGCAGTAGTCTTACAATAAGAGATCGGTGTCGATATCGGCCGCTTGACTTACCGCTACCGGCAATAGATGTGGCATAATGCCAGAGATCGCTTCCTGAGGCTCAAGGGGCTCTACTAATGGAATTAGAGAGTGGAAAACGATATGATTCCCTCTGTATAGGTATATTGAATTATATGTATGGTATATAACTATGGTAGTTGAATAATAAATTGCTTGTACTTGTGATATAGTGATGAATATTGTATTATTCTATTTTATTTATCGGTATTCTTGGAGTTATTGCGTTATAAATCATATGAAGAACAGGCTAGTCATCCTGGTATATTAAGAATCATCTTAGACCATCAGATAATGTGCATAAATATAGATTAATATAGTTATACTACCGGATTTCGTCTGTTCACCTCACTCACTATATCTCTTGTTAATGAAAAACAAGGTATTTTCTTTTGTATTATAACATTTAAAATAGTGATTCTTCGTGTATAATGTTCTTTATTGACACTACTATGTAAATAAAATAATCATTTTTTCAATATCATATAAAGAAAGATATATGGACTTATGAAAGTAATGAAAATTCTTTAATCATCATCCGTCATACGTCACCCGTCATCCGTCGACGGTATAAAAGACAGATGTCGCCGTCGCGACTGAACGATTAATGTATAACGCACTTACAACAATACTTCGAAATGCACTGTATTCTGGATGTCACATCCCTATTTAAATCATAAAAACATAAAAGTCTTTAATGTGATAACTAAAAGCACTTGATTTTTGGACTTAATAGAACATAAATTAACACTTTCGAGGATAAAACCTGTGAATAGTATTCATCATCATTTGAGATTCTGATAGGTCGCAACGTACGATGACGTTCCAATGAAAAATATGTACGACAGAGCCTTCAATTTTAATTTTTTCACGTAGAATAAGTATTAAATCATATCAAATAGGTGTTGATGGTGTGCGCTGGCGATACGCGCACTCGCACAACGTGCTTATACGTCTCGTGGCCTTCGTCACTTACAGGCGCGTTAGCGTTCGAGTGACATTCTCGTACCTAACCAAATTTGACAGGATCTGACGTATAGCAGAGTGGATCAGAAACCTATTATATCTCGAATGGGGATCGAATATACAACCGTCACGTTTATAGAATGCTGTACCACTGTGCCACTATGGCTCATAATTATACATCTTATTTCATAATTAGAAATATACGATAACCAATATAAAGAAAACTTAATTAGCATTATTAAATCCACACGTACTCGTATCTAAACAAAAAATTAAATTTAAATTAGCTTCACGCTGTATCCCGCACACAGCAGGGTAGGCAGAGGGAACCTAGTGTTAAGACACTCCGTTCCCCACTTTCTGCCGGATTCTGGAGGCATTGCGTGTTGAGTGGCAGAACTCAAC
>DWQW01011728.1:0-11265 GCA_018249695.1 Heliconius erato demophoon
ACCAAACTTTAGAACCTAAATTGAGTTAAAACAAAGCAATTGGTGAAATTTTCAAGTAAGTCGGTTCAGTAGTTTCAGAGAAAAATGCGGACAACAATATGTCGACAGACAGACAGACAGACAGACAAGAAATTCAAAAAAAATCTTTTAGCTTTCTATTAGTCTTTTTAAGTGTCCCTCTATCCATTTCAGTCAAAATTACTAAATGTACAGACAAAATATTTTTACTGTCTTATTATATATAGAGATTACAACTAAATTTAATCGAATTTCCAGCTGTAATGTGTCTAAATTTCTGCGAATTTTGGACATGGAGGATATGGTGTTGTGTGATTGCACTAATTTGTATATTCATTGGATTTTTATACGGGCCATATCATACAGTTATGTATTTTACAGGTTAGTTTAGCATGGATTTAGTTATTTTACTTTACCGATTTTATATCTTTTAGCTTAACAATGGGGACTCCCATCTACCTATTTTGCTATAGTAATAAACCTATAAAAAAAAAGTAGTGTTAAAACCCTCCGTTCCCTGCTTGGAGGAATGTGGGAAAAAGCGCGAGCCTGATATCATTTCATTAATAACATTCTGTATAATGTTTTTAAGATGGACGCCTCGTCCACCGAAAAATGTGAAATAGTATATACACTAAGGTGCCAGAGTGGAGTACTCTTTTCTTATATCACAATCTATACTATCTTTATGTGTTATATATATTTATTAGCTCCACCCGGTATCTTGTACATAACAGGCAGGGAGTACCTGGGAACCTAGTGTTAATATTCTCCGTTTACCATTTTTGCGAGGTCGTCGTGGCGCAATAGGCAAGGACAACATCTAACTCGTAGACACGAAGGTTGTAGGTTCGATTTCCACTCTGAGGCATGAATTATTTTCATTTCACCGTTCTGATATCAATATGAAACGCGGCTTTGATTTCCGCAACTCACACTCAATAATCACTTAACACCAGCCCTTGCTTCTCGTCTATATGCTGGATACAGCGTAAAGTTAAAAAATAAAATAAGCCATTCTTCTAAATTCTTTTTCAATTTTACAGAAAATCGTCCAGAGATATCTAATCTTCTGGAGAAAGAAAAACCACTAGCCGTATTCCTGTGGTCGCTGACTGGCTTCATGTGGTACATACTTATAACAAACCTGTTCCTGCTTCTAGCATCAACCAGAAGAAGCGTATTTCTTTTAAATCTTTATATAATCTTAACATTGACAAAACTGGTTGCTTTATTAATATTTTGTGTCGGTTTCTTCATTTTTTGTTCAGCTTTTGACAGGCATTGTTTTGATCATAGTAAGGTTGGGCAAGATCTTGGTGCTGCTATAGGCCTGATGGTGGGCTGTGTGTTGTATATAAGCATTTGCTTTGTTATATTGTTTATTGTGTGCAGTTATAAATTGAGTTTGCAACGTTTTATGTGTTTTATTTTAATATTAAAAACTAGTTTTCTCCTGCGGCTTCGGTCAAATGGAAATAGCTACTCGTTGTATATGACACATGACACATTTTAAATGCGTGGCATAACTCTGACCTCAGGTACAGTAGGTCACATCGTGTGACCTAATATTTACTTTTCTTTTCTCGATAAATTGGCTATAAAAATAAAAAGGGACGGTCATGTCGCTGGGGCACAAACGTGCGAGTGTAAATACGATGGTTGTAGGTTCAGTTTTTTGGGGTGGATGAAATATTTAATACTTTCTTTTCCTCGCTCTGAGAAACAGGCGAAAACACAGGTCTGAGTTCCGATATACAATATGCAATGTCTCAAGAGTTTAGGGGAACGTGAGGAAACGAAGTTTCTTAATGGGAAACGGACCTACCTTGAAATATAATTATTTTTTCGCCATGAAAAAATAAACTGCGGCGTTGAGTACCGTTCTACTATCACGTGTCAGTTGACAGTGCAAATTTCTAAACAACACTGACATTTATACATATATAATTTCGAAGTCAGTCCGGTCAGGGCCATCGCATAAATAAATAATGGGCGCACGGTCGTCTAAGCGCCAAGTCCCCCTGTTGACGGTCAACACAATAAAACGTATTGTGTCGAAAATGTTATCACTCTGCTGTTTGGTGCCTTATATTGCTTCGAGTGTAGGTGTAGATGTGTTTGGATATTTTGTTTGGGTAGCTGGTTCGAATTTTAGAGGGTCGAGTGATTTTTTTATGAGTAATATCCATACATAACTATAATAAATAGTTGCAGATATTGATTGGTATTCGTATAATATGTTTTTTTAAAGTGTAATAAATAACTTTACTATAAAGTAAAATATATGTTCAAGTAAAACAAACAAAAAATAACTAAATAAAAAAATAAATATCGTAATATTGTAACCATTTGTATTTCGGTTTGGATTTAGATAAAGGGAAAAATAATGACTTATTATTTTCGGTCATCTATTTAGCGTGCGTTTGAGTGGAAATAAAAAAATACGTTTTATTTACCCCGATAAAATTTTGTTAACTAAATATTTTTTAAAATGAGATATGAATATACAGCCATCGTTTTGATAGGCATATTTCAATTAAGACAATAGCATTTTAATATACTTTTTAAATGGTACTTTAAATAAAGTATCATTTAAAAAGTATATTAAAACGCTTAAACGCTTAAGAATAAAATTATTCTGTTAGTATTATTCATTGTTAATTTAGTACTGTTTTTTTATTCATGCATAAATTAATACCAAATTAAACGTCACTTATCTATACAACCGCTAAATATACACAAAGTGGTAATGAAAAACGTTTTCATATTAAATTTGATAGATATTTGGTATCTTTATTTTTCTAGTATTTTTCTAGTTTACTAAAGTTTTTCTATTACTATGAAAATATAAAAAGTTAATATTATTGTTAAAACAAAAAAAACTAAAAAAAAATACAACACGATAAAATCAACAAGTATCTACGCGTAAAGTGAACAATGACAGTGTAACGCACACCTACCCATTTATTAATTTAACTCACTGTCGCTTTACCTTTATACATGTCATACACGAGATAAAACAATATTCTCATACAATGTTCATACATACATACATACATACATTGAAATAACGACTAGATATCGCTACAATAGCGACTGTGACAATAGAAGGGAAATTAAAATTTGCTTTATGCTGAACTGAGTTATTTAGTTGTGTTTGAACTTGGCGAATTTAGGTAATATATATATTTTTTTATATATTTATATTTTTTTTAAGATAAAAATTCCGATGGTAATCGATACTTCGACATTTGGCGGACAGAATATACCTTGACAATTTAAATTCTGAATGTAGGTAGATAAGGGAGTGTAGGGGAGCACTAAGAAAAAAAATCAAAATTCCAGTGGAAAGGGAATACACCAACAATTCACTAACTTCCGCAGGCTGTTAACAATATTTTTAATAGTTAATTTTGTAGTTCGTTTTTTTTATATAATAATAGTCACTGCTTGAAATCACTAATACTAATACTGCTATCTGTATAAAAATAATACTCTCAAAAAACCGAACGAAATTTTCAACGCGTAGGTTTTTCATGTTTAAAATTGAGTTTAGAGTAGTTTAATTTTTAAAATTATTTTTTCATTCGATTGTATCTATCCCAGAGGACTATCTATATAAATATATTTTATGAATGTAATATATTGATAAATTATATTTTACTTATGAAAGTCCATTGTTTAAGTGGTCATAAGTGAGCTGTCACTAAGTTTTACACAATAGGTGTAACTTTCGAGTTATAAGTTCAATTGAATTTTCAGTTTTACCATTGTTTTGATAGATTTAGTTATTTCACAGCCTCTGTTGGTCTAGACTTTAATTCATATTTATAACAATTGTATATTAAATAATAAGCTCTGTTTTCATGTTTGGTGGTGTTAATATATATATATATATATATATTACTCCAACTATCTAAAAAATATTTGAAGTTCGAATTTGTTGTTCTTAAGATTAGCACGTTCAACTAAACGATCCCTTCAGCTTTATTATATCAGTATAGAACCACAGATGGTTGCCCTGCAACCAACCCTGCAACTCAATGGTATCCTGCATAAAATTTAGATTATTTTAATTTTATACATTTTTATCCTTTAAATACTCCTGAATGGAGTATTGAAAGGATAAAAATGAGAGTAATTTCCTTAATTTTTTTGTATTGTCCTTAGAGTTATGTATTTTTACTTCTCCGTTACTCACGCACTGCCCAAATTTTAAAAACATTGCGCATTGAGGCCCGGATCCCAATGAAACTTGAAAATTTTATAGGGCAAAGCTTCATGTTATATCCCGCATGTAGAAGAGTAGGCATAGTGCATAGTGTTGACACACTCCGTTCCCCACTTTCCGCTAAACTCTGAAGGCATTGCGTGTTGTGTAGCGGAACTCAACACTATGCTTTTCCTCGACACCGTACATATAAATATACCTATTTGAAGTATAAATTCGTGTATATGTTAGTTATTACAGTTGAAACGATCTACTAACTATCAAATAGTAGATAGGTTCACCATCCCTAAATAGAGGTATACCAAGTCATTCAGAAAGTCATTAATTTCCGCAGACGACCGTCTACAACAGAGTCCAAACGCAAACTGAGATAAACGTTCCAAATTCAAATTTCACGGCTGACCGGAGACATGACCGACTTCCGGTGACGGTTGGAATGTTATCTACAAATGTTTACAAATTTCAAGGGATAAGTTTTAGAATGGATAGACAATTGCTATTTTATCTATCTTTAAGTTGATTTTGCCTGTTATACGTAAAACGAGAATAATGGTTAAAAAAATAAAGTATAGTTTAGAGAGTTGTTAGATAGAGTGAGTGAATGACAGATATTATACTCGTCTTAGATCGTTGTTACATGATATTATGTAAATTTGAGATTGTTGACTAGTGTAGGGGAGCTACAAGAGAGAATTTCTCAAAAATAATAATAAAAATAACTAATATCTTTACGTTTATGGGTTCGCTTCCCATTTGAGAGAAATAATTATTTTCATTTACTCTGCCTGGTGCGATAAAGCACATTGAGTTCCGACACACAATACGCAATGTCTCGAAAATTGGCTTGAAAGTGAAAGAGAGCACTGAGAGTGCATTTCACTAAATGCGGTATACAGCGTGTAGGTAAAAAAATCTAGATAATGAAGAATAGAAAGAGTAACTTATCTATTGTAATAGGTTCCATCTTTCAAATTAATAAAATCAACAGATGCCACAGATAAAAAAACTCAGAGACATACACACAGTGGTGGTTAAAAAAAAAGTATATTTTTCATGAATATTGAACGGAACTTTGAAAGGATGTGTCAAATCTAATTGAAATTTAAAATATTATGTCTAATATTATTGAGTGTGTTTCCATTATAACAAAAATGAACGTTAAAAAATATAACTAATACTTTAAGCGTCTATTTATATATCAAAATTAGAGAATCGAATACAAGTGACTCATTATTCCGTTCTTTTTTATGCCACTCATGTCGGGAAAATAATTATGTTTTAAATTATTAGGTCCCCCCGGTATTTGGTAGGAAGACAAAACGCGTCGTGGAATTCTGCAACTCTACACGCAATGTCTCGAAAATTGGCGTGGTGAACGGTGCACTACAATATGTGGAAATCACGCAAATAAAAACCAGGACTATCATAGCTAAATAATATTTTCCCCGTGTAATATGGATACGAACTCTGATACCAGGATAAGGCACGCCACCGCCATCATTGAAAACGTTTCGCGCGCAAACTGCTGTCATCTGTCAAACTGGCGCTACAAAACAAACATGGCCGTTAAAGTAACGGGTATAATCTTAACAGCCAGACTAGCAGACTAACTATTACTTTCTTTATTAGTTTAGACTTTATTAATTTTATTATTGATTTCTTTCATGTATTTAGTCTTATGTTTTAGCCAGTAAAAATACTTACAGTAACATATATATGACGAGAATTATTCTTGATGTATGTATTTAGTGGCCGTAAACGATAGTTTTCGTGAACTACAAAACGTAATTTTTTTTCCCATTTTTGTAGTATTGTCAAGGAGTTATCCTTTAATGCTTCTCTACACTCTTCAAGAAGCTTATGTTTTTTTAGCTTCACATTGTATCTCACACATAGCAGGGTATGCAGGGGGAACCTGGGAATCTAATGTTAAGACACTTCGTTCCCATAAAGAAACTTTCGTTTCTCATTTCCGCTGAATTCTGAAGGCATTGGTGTTTAGTGGCAGAATTCAACGCCGCGATTTCCCTTGTTATCAGAGGGAGGAAAGAAAAATATTAAATATTTAATTTCTTCGTGTGGGAATCGAACCCACAACCTGTCGAGTTTACAGTCGCACGCTTGTACTCATGCGTCACGACTGGCCTCAAACTTATGTATACAAATTATGAGGATTCTGCACCTCGTAGCTTTACCTGTGCTTTGTCTTTCAGTCACTCTTTAACGAAAGAGTTTTACTTTTATGTACATATTATGTATAAGTATTTAAATTTCCTTTATATACATGTATGTAATGTGGAATTTGGAGATGGATGTGGAAAGGCGTATTGCTGCCGGTAACAATGTTAACGGAGCCTTAGCTGCATTGATGAGACGGCGAAACGTCAGCACAGCTGCGCGTTTGGTCGTACACAGTGCAGTTTTGGTACCGACTCTGTTATACGGCAGCGAAACGTGGGTATTACAGAAGAAGAATGAAGGAAAGATGAATGCTGTGGAGATGCGATCTTTTCGTAGGATATGCGGAGTCAGCTTAGCTGATCGAATCCGCAATGAAGAGGTACACAGAATGGCAAGTACTAGCGAGGATGTCACGGTGAGAATGAAGAAGAATGTGCTCAGCTGGTTTGGGCACGTCGAACGAATGAGTGATGAAAGAATGGCAAAAAACATTTATGATGGAAAAGTGAACGGTAAGAGATGATTGAGCCTCCTACAGGGGGAGACCTCGGTTGACCTTCGAAAACACAGTATCAAAGATACTAGAGGAAGGTCACGTAAAAAGCATGAGGACCCCCCGGAGGGTATGTATGAAGAGGTTCATGACAGTGGACGAGGCGAAAGAGGTATGTAGAGACCGTAGCGTTTGGCGCTCCGTTCTCTAGGGATACCCCGCTAGGGATAAAGCGTGAAGTTAATTTAGTTCAAATTTTTAGATTTACGCTGTATCTCACAAAAGCGGGAGGTACAGCGTAGGGCCATGAGGTGCTGTCTTACGCGAATTGGAGATCTTCTTGCCAGAATGGGAAAATGGAGCTATTTCATCCCGCCATATGGGGATCGAACCCACAACGCTTGCGATTGTAGTCGGACTCTTCCCCACTGAATCAATGGAAAAGAATTTCTAATGTTTTTTTTTTCATTTAAAGGAGAACAAAGAAATTGAACACTTTATTTTCTGCGCTAATTTTAAACTCCAATCGAGTCTCAGCTGCACACCAAAACTAATTTTCATTCATAATCCATACAAAATGTATTAACTAAAGTTATCTCGTAAAAATGGAACTTGAATTATCCCAAGTTTTGATACGAAATACGAAATACAAGCGAATTGTATGATTTGTATGGAAATAAACTTAAATAAAATATTCTTAGACGTGTAAATAATTGGTATATTATACAGAAACGCTTGAATCTGTACGAAATTTTTATATGGACATGCTGATTTGGAATTCTTAGTTTTTTTCGTTTTTTCGTTTTTTTTTCATAAATTTTATACGAATTATTTTCATTTCCCTGCTTTAATTACAAGCAAACAGCGGTGTTGAATTCTACCACTTAACACACAATGTCTCAAAAGTAGGCTCCCTCTGCCTGAATGCGGGATGCAGCGTACTTTTCAGTGTATGCTTATTGGTATGTGACTAATCGAGTTGGTAGTTTTTGATGATTCTTACGTCAATTATAAGTATTTATAGTAATATCTTGCCAGTGTCACTACAACCACGACAATAACCAAAATTTAACCACAGCAAGGACAGAATATGCCAAATTCAAAATCAAAATTATTGTGCTTATTTATTATCTTTGAGGCCAGATATGGTGTAGGGGCATCAGGTTGTAAATTTGACACGTAAGTAGTTCGATTCCCGCTCGAGGAAATGAAATATTCAATATTTTCATTTCCTCGCTCTGGTAAGGAGGAAAATCGCAGCGTTGAGATCCACCACTCAACACGCAATTCCTGTAAAATTGGTGGTGTTGGGAGTGGGAAACGAAAATGTCATAATGGGAACGGTGTGTCTTAGCAATAAGGGAACATGGGAAATATTCCCCCTATCTACCCTGCTATGTGCGAGACACAGCGTGAATCTAGAAAAATATATTTTTTTCCTTTTTTATGGAGAATCTTTCTTTTACCTTTAAACTTTTTTCCATTTTTGTTTTGGAATTAATATTTATTTGAAAAAAATGCATTCGTATGTATTTTTTTGTATCTTTACATACACGAGTAAGCAGAGGGAACCTAGTGTTAAGACATTTAATTTTTCTGGCATCGCGTCGTGCATGTTGCAGAATATTAATATTCCTATTGTCCTCAATCTGGTAACAGATTATATTTGGTAACATATAACAGAGACGTTCCCCTGAGTTGAACCCCTGACGTCCTACAAAGAACCGTAAAATAAAAATAAAGAATCAAATCCACAATTGCAGTCGTATCAACATTATTACTTAAAAAGTCCATGTAATATTTAACCGGCGGGCAAATTCTTATTCAAATGAGTTTGGATCGTATATTTTTACTTGTTGCTCTTCATGAGGGGGACAGGAAGTTATTAGGCGGTCTACGCTAGTTGGTGACAGGAAGTGGGTTCAAATCCAATTTTGCGGATAGCATAATATCAAGGTAAGTGTAGGTTTGATTTAATAAAAAAGTAAAATAAAAAAATGGCGTATTTTAAATATTTTTTTTATTTCTTCCTTTAAAATAGAAGAACATTTAAATTTTAAAAGCTCTGGTAAGGTAAGTGCCATGTTGTGCGGGATAAAGCGTGAAAGTGTTTTTAGAATTTTTTATTTGATGTATTTATCGATTCCGCACAAAATGTATATATTACTTACTTTTTGCAACGTGGTCAAATGGAGGCTAAGATGATATATAACACAGAAAAACTGACGCACAGTGGGTAACACCGAAACAATGATGGAAATTATGAAAATATTAGATAATATTCAATACAGCTTTCTTCAATAAATGTACATTCCGATATAAAAACAAATACAGTTCGAGACTGTAGTTCCAGAGATTAGAGCGTTCAACTTAACAAACTGTTCAGCGTTATAATATTAGTATAGAGCAGGGGCTCCCAACCCTTTCTTGATCAAGGACCACTTTTATATCATTCTTGGTAGCAGGGACCACTTTCATGTATAATAAAAATTTATTGCAATAAATATAAAGAAATTCGTCTCACCAT
The DNA here is from genome assembly GCA_018249695.1 of Heliconius erato demophoon. NCBI lineage: Eukaryota > Metazoa > Arthropoda > Insecta > Lepidoptera > Nymphalidae > Heliconius > Heliconius erato. Next base: position 9,454 of record DWQW01011728.1, read on the forward strand.
CCCCAGTCATAAAATTAAAATCGTTCGCGGACCACATTTAGGTTTTTGCGGACTACTGGTTGGGAACCACTATAGAGCATATATTATATTAATCTAATTACACAAATCGATGCAGAGGATTCAACCGAACATGATTTTTTTCTAATGGAATATTGATTGTAAAGATAAAAAAGTACTATTCATATTTTTTTCTAAAGGCGGAGAGAGAAGAAAAAGAGAAAATCTACGTTAGAAGGTTGCAAGGAACAGGTTTGCGTTCAAATTTGTGGATAGCACAAAAAGGGAAGTGTAAGTTTAATGCGGTTTGTGTCGTTACTTAAGAAATGAAAATAAATTAAGTATAGGCATGTAACTATTCCCTCGAGTGGGAATCGAATCCACAACTGTTGCATTTACAGTCAGATCCTGTTCCATTACGCCACGGTGGCCTATATAAAATTAGAATAATAAAATAACTTGTCGTCAACTTTTAATAAAACTACGGAAGCTTTAAGAATACTAATAAGGTTTTAAAAAAATATTTTCTTATAACATTTAGAGGTTTATGCAGGGTTCTGTATATTTTTGCGACAGGTTGTGTGACATTTTCATTTATTCACTGTGGTAACGCCGCTCGCCGTTCAACACATTATTTTCATTTTCTCACATTAATAATATGGCAAAGGGCGGCGTTGAGTTTCGCGTGTCAATATAGAATATGTCGAATTTAGGCGGAAACGCGAAAACTGAGCTTTACACTAAGTTCTGTCTACCTTAAATTGCCATGTGCTGGATACGTAGTGATATGTTACAAAAAATGCTTTGTAAAGCCAGCTAGGGAACCCTAAAAATTAAGACGCGATTAATTTTTAGTTTGTTACCCACCCCTTGTTTTTAATGGACATTATGTCTGAACGGCATATTTAATTGTACTTAAATTTAAATGCAGTTTTATAGTAACAACGTTTGGTTCCGACGGTATACGTGTTTATAATTTTAAATAATAATTTCTACTGTCTAAGCGCAGTGGCAGCCTGGTTGCGGGTTCAATATCTACTCGGGGGAATGATTATATTTAAAATGATGTTTTAGAAAACGTATAAAAATTGATATTAATGAGTTTTTATGAACTTAAGTTTTTTTGTTCTCTTAAATTTTACTCGAAGTCAGGTCAGGTCCATCCAATTCCTACGTCTATGCTATTATTGTAAAGCTTAATCAGGCCTATGATCAGGTGACTCGAACGCTCGTTAATCTTGTCTTTTCCAAAAACGAAAAATAGTTGCATTTCTGATTACTATTTAAAAAACAGAGAACCTCTCAGAGAACCTCAGAGAAGTTACAAGTAGTTTTAGAAACAAATATTTCCTTGTGTTATATACGAATTCATAATAATAGTTTGCATTAAGTATTATCTATCTGTATAATATACTGTGTGGAAGATAGGCTTCGAGGCAGACGCCATGTGGTGGACCGAGCAAGTGAGGGCTGACTTTAATGGATATTTCTACGAGTGCACCAGGCAGGCAGCTATACGCAAAGTATGGTGCTAAGCCGTGAGTGATGGCAAGCTCCACCATCCCTAAAAACGAAGAGTACGAATTTAGATTTAGATTCATTTATTAACGAGGATTTTGCATTTTTTTGTCATCCAGACTGGTTATTTTCCTCTACAAAAAATTTATGTTCCATGCAATACAAATATTCCTAGAAACTATAATTTTTAAAGTAAACAAGTACTTCGAATTGACCGTATAATGAATTTCCGTATGAATTTCCTTTGAGATAATTTGTACGTGGTAAAAGCATAAACAAGAGCTATAACAACGAAAT
>DWQW01011729.1:0-11265 GCA_018249695.1 Heliconius erato demophoon
ATTCATATATTTCGAATTTCATTCAAATTGAAGAAGTCATTTTTTACCTTCACGTGTCAGAGAGGACTTAGATTTATTTCTCCGCCGTACTAGTAACAGAGCGAAAAAAAAGAAAATAATTAATTTCCCCTCTAACGTTTACAGTGAAGTTAAAACAGCTAGTCACATAATAATTAACCCTCCTTTTTTCGCCGCGGTCGGGTAAAAACAGACTAACAGCATTGCCCTTCCATACGAACTCTACATAAAAATAAAAGATCGACACATACGTTGGTGCGGCATCCGAGTATTCTATATTAATGTTAAAAGTTGTAGCGTATTGAAGCTCCTTTATACTATCTATATTATATTGTATGTAGGGTAGTTTTAGCTTTATTTTTGTTGGCTCTTCTTATTTTATGTTGATCTGGTGTTTTGATGTGGTTAGTACTAGGCTGGTGGGAATAAGTGTTATTATGAGGTCTTGGATGTCTTTAATGTTATTGTTTGTTTATTTATATATTTGTTTATTAATATCTACATTTGAGGTCAGTCGTGGTGTTGGGGCACGGACTTGCGACTGTAAACTGGACAGGCTGTGGGTTCGATTACCGCTCGAGGAAATGAAATATTGTATAAGCTTAATTTCCTTGCTTCGGTAACGAGGCAAAGCCCGACGTTGAGTGTCGCTGGTCAATACGCAATGCCTCCAGTGGGGAACACTAGGTTCCCTCTGCCTTCCCTGCTGTGTGCGGGATACAGCGTGAAGCTGGTTTATGATTAATTTAAAAAAAGTGTTCATAGAAGCCAATTTGAAAGAAATTTTAATTTTTATTAGGTTTAATTTATAAAAATATACCACGATATTTACATAAGGTACAAAACAAATACTTTTATTGTGTAAAAATAAGGCTTCACTTGACAAATAAGTTAATAAGAAACGCTCGCGCTCGAATAATTTTCTCTTTAATCTTTAAGGATAGTTTACATGGTGGTAAATTAATATTTGATTATATTTAATACGTTTAGGAGGCTAGTCGTGTCGTAGAGGCGCAAAACTGTAAGTGTTAGTGCAACAGGTTGTAGGTTCGATTCCCACTTGAAGAAATGAAATCTCTTATATTTTCACATCTTCGCTACATTGAGTTCCACCACTGAATACGCAATGCCTCCAGAAAGAGGCGAAAATTAGGTAGTCCCCTGCTACATGTGGGATGTATCCCGTAAAATGTCTGAAAAAAGAATTATATGTTGTTTTATCTTTCTACACACATTACACCTCTGTACAGCAAAATTAATAAATTCGTAGCTAAATCTATTTTCGGCTTTTGACCTGATAAAGACACTTCGTCATCCGCTTTCAACCCCGGTTTCTAGTTATTGCGAACACTTCGCCTTGTTATTAGAGCTACAAAAGGGAAATCCCCGTGAAAAAACCGAATCCACAACCCTTGCACTTACAGTAACACCACCTCCTAATTCAGCTTTATTTTATACAAAAAAATCAGCTTCACGCTGTATCCCGCACACAGCAGGGTAGGCAGAGCGAACGTAGTTTAAAGACACTCCGTTCAATCCGGAAATATAAATTTAAGTAAATATTTAATTTCCTCGAGCGGCGATCGAACCCACAACCAGTCGATTTAACAGTCACACTTTGTGTCATTGCGCCACGACTGGCCTCCTCTATACAAAAAAAGAAATAAAATAATCTCTCCACCATCCTCACAGAAACAACGAACACTAACACTCCATATAAAACCATCTAAACCCTACAACACTCAATAGTATAAACAAATATATTAATTTAATATGTTTTTATTGAAATAATCCACCATAATTTACGTTGGTAATCAGATCAGCGCCGCCGTACATTATCATATGACGCTTCAACTCTTATTTTATTTGTGATGCGTGAATCCAAGCCGTTTTGTTGGAAATGGTAAATTATAAAATTAATATTTTATATAATAGTAGAACGCGACTTCGCTCGTTTCAACTTATTAAAAAAATAAATCAGCTTCACGCTGTATTCCGCTCACAGCAGAATGAACCTAGCGTTAATACATTCCGTTCCCGTTCCCGTACAGAATGGGAACCTAGCGTTAATACATTCCGTTCCCCACATTCTGCCCAATTCTGGATGCATTGAGTGTTGAGACACCAGACACTGACACCAGAGCAAAGAAATCGAAATATAAATTTAAGTAAATATTTCATCTCCTCGAGTGGGGATCGCACCCACAACCAGTCGGTTTTACAGCGACACTTTGTGCCCCTGCGCCACGACTTGTCTCAACTTATTGTTATACATTCATTATTAATTTATAAAAATAAAGTATCCCATGTCCTTTCTAAAACCTCGAAGGATATGTATAGAAAGTTTCATGATAATTAGTTGAGTAGCTTCTGCGTAATAGAGTAACAAACAAACTTATATTCACATTTATAATATTAGTATGTATATGATAATATCTGTACTTCTATACTAGATAATATTATAAAACTGAATAATTTGTGTCGAAACGAAGCGCGGCGTTTATTTACGGCACTCAATCGATAAATTTCCAGAAAGTGGGGAACATTGCTATATCCGGGATACAGCGCGAAGCTAAAAAAGAGTTTGTTTGGTTGAACGCGCTAATCTCAAGAACTACTGGTTCAGCTTGACAATTTTTTTTTTGTATTGAATATCTAGAAAATATATCTAGAAAGTCTCTAAGACTAGATTGTGTCAAATCATTTTCATACAGCGTACCTGCGGTCAGAGTTCCCCTGGGCAGTATGTGTCATACAAAACATTTAGTTATTTTCATTTGAATACGTGAGGCAAGTTAGTATGTTTTATGGGTTTAGTGTGTAATATTTTACGTTTAAAGAAACTTTATTATCGAATAGACACAATTTAACTTAATGTCTATTTAATCTCAATCATGCATCGTCTTTGCTATAATAACATGATATAAGCGGGTATGATATAAGCGGGTATAATAACTTAACAATAGAACTTTAGACTATTTCAGACAATAGTAATAAAAGGTAAAGATAAAAGTAATAATTTACATAAAATCATCTTCACGATGTATCCCGCACACAGCAGGTTAGGCAGAGGAGACCTAGTGTTAAGACACTCCGTTCTCCAAATAAACATAGCATGTATAATTTAAAAAGCTGTTACTATGAAGGTAAAAAATAAATAATTAAATAAAAAATCATTTCTTCGCTCTGGTGTCGAGGCAAAGCGCGGGTTTTAATTTCGCCACTGAACACGCAATGTCTTCATATTTCGGCGAAAAGTGTGGAACGGAGTGTCTTAACACTAGATCCCTTCTGCCTACACACCCTGCTGTGAGGTAAATAAAAGACAATATAAAGTATTTGATGCGACACAATTGTTACAAAGTAATTAATTTCATTTTCCAAATATATGGATATTTTCTTTAAAAAAACAAAAGTAATACATTCAGTTCAAGCGGGCGAAGCCGCAAAATCAATATTAAATCGTCACATTAACAAAACAAACTTCTAATAACGCATTCAACAAGCGTGAACTGACGCTAAATAGTCATTTTTTTGGTACAATTTGTCAAAACCATCTGTCGGGTCGCAGATTCGATTTAACATTAAATGTATTTTGGGTCAAATTGTGCGACAAACGAGAGCACACAATATAGGTACATACGAGCGCATATTATATAGAAACATCTGTAAACGTAAAGGTGTTCCTTGACTCGCCGATTGAACCGTGAATAATTGGTTTTATTGCTTTGTAATGTACTTTTATTAGATTTACGATGTTATTCATACAAGTCATTCTGTTGTACGTGATCTAGGTATATTAGAAACTGTAATTTTTACCTGATTTTAAACATAAGATTAATTCGTGGCGCAGCGGCACAAAGTGTGACTGTAAAACCGACTGGTTGTGGGTTCGATCCCCACTCTAGGAGATGAAATATTTACTTAAATTTATATGTCCATTTCTTCGCTCTGGTGTCGAGGACAAGCGCGGCGTTGAGTTCTGCCACTCAACACGCAATGCCTTCAGAATTCGGCAGAAAGTGGGGAATGGAGTGTCTTATCACTAGGTTCCCTCTGCCTACCCTGCAATGTGCGGGATACAGCTGACAGTGAAGCTGATTTGATTTGATTTGATAATCGTACAGTCGAGGCAGTCGTGACACAGCGGCACAGCATCTGACTGTATGCGCGATCATTGCGGGTTCGATTACCACTCAAGGAAATGAGTTACTTTCATATGGGTTACCTTATATTAATAAGATGGTTTTTCATGAGATCACTTGTTGTCCTGCGAATTTCGTCGTATGTATAACTTAATAAAGTTGAAGTTTACCACACTCCAAGTTAGACACTTCCGTTCTCCACTTCCCGCTGTCGTTGCGTGTTGAGTGGTGCAACTCAATACCGCGATTTGCTTCCCTGGCAGAGTGAGGAACCAAGTCGTGGCGCAGGGGACCCATTCGTAAAATGAAATATTTAATATTTTTATAGAGCTGGTTGAGATGTAAAAATTAAATTATATTTTATAAAGATTCGAAAAGCCGCCGTGGCTTAGCGACACCTCGTCTGCGTATCTCGTATAAACGCCTTGTATACGGATACTATTCCCAGTCGGGGAACTCACTATTTTTATTTTCTCGCTCTGATAACTATCTTGTTATTGAGTCAACGTGCAAAATATCGTAAATTAAGCAGTATTTAGTGGCATAGTGGCTTAATACTAAGTTCATATTGCCTATCCTGCTTCTTAAGGGGTACAGGTTCCCAACAAGAAACAGGAATAAACAGTACAATTAAAATTCAAAATCACAATTGGACATTACCAAAAACCTTCCCAAGCAGTAATTAGGCACTTAGCGGAACGTTGTGGGACCCTTGTCCTCGTGCTTGTTTAGGCGAGGGCTGAGAGGTTGATTGCTCTCGTAAATTATATGGCCACCTAATGAACGGGTATTTGCTGTTTTATTAGACGATTAGATTTTATTTTGTTTTGTGTGTTCGGTATTTTGTTGTGTTTTTCGTGCGACAGGAAGTGCTTTGACAAAATTTTCAATAATTTTTTTGAGTTTACGCTTTTCCCCTTATTGGGTGGATAAAGATAACCTAGTGTTAAGACACTCCAAGCACCGCCTAACTTTCGAGGCCTAGCCCAGCGGTATAGTACAGGTTTTGGTTTGATTTAGGTTCAATTTCTGCTCCGGTTCAAATTACTTTCATTTCCTCGCGAGAGTGAAATAAACAATGATGCAAAAAAATCATACTTTTTAATAGTCATAAAATAATCACATTCGGCAGAAAGTCGGGAACGGAGTGTCTTAACACTGGGTTCCCTCTGCCTACTGTGTGCGAGATATAGCGTGAAGCTGCGATCACATTCTTAAGAACAAAAACGGTGCAAATAGCATAAAACATTCAAATCTAGATCCAGATTTAATGTATTTAAGATCTAGAACCATCGACTAGGGGGGGTAGCCGGTGTGGGAGGGGGGAGGCGGGAGGGTGTCTCGAGGGGTGAAAGTAATCAACAATTTAAAATTGGGACTAATCCCATCCTGTCGTAATCGTGGCGATCACTCTCCGGGTCTACTCTACCTATAGCGAGCTTGTGCACACTTTATATAAATCTTGAGACTTACTAACAGTATTTTTATATTTTATTTTAAAATATTACGGTTTTTGCGCTTTTGTGAATTCGATTTGTAAGTTTTGTGGAATAAAATCTAAACAATCAAATTAAACATACCTGTAATAAATATATCATCATGTTTGGTAGTTATAGGTAGTTTAGGTGTATAATTTTATGTTGTCATCGAGATGGAGCGTCTCATGATGAAGTCCGGACTTCAATAGTGGAACTCTTCAAAGGTTACTATTAGTATGTTAATCGAGGCCAGGCTCATACATCGATTCCCATTCACAATTCCCATTGCCTAACCTATTATGAAGGAAAAAGTGTTAAGATATTTCTTTTGTTTATACACAATTACCCCCTTATTGTTCTGTCTGTATTGGTATTTCTATATTTGTATTAATAATACAAGAATAGAATGTTCTGTTTTGAATAAATAAATTAATCAGCTTCACGTTGTATCCCGCACACAGTAGGCAGAAGGAACCTAGTGTTAAGGCACTCCGTTCCCCACATTCTGTCGAATTCTGGAGGCATTGCGTGTTGAGTGGCAGAACAACGCCGCGCTTAACCTCGACACCAGAGCGAAGAAATGGAAATATACATTAAGTAAATATTGCATCTTCCCGAGTGGAGATCGAACCCACAACCAGTCGGTTTTACAGTCACACTTTCTGCCGTTGCGTCACGACTGGCCTCTAGTTCTGTTTTATTCATATTTCTTATATTTTTATATTTATACATTTCCTATATTAAAAGCCCCCCTGCCTTTTACACATATAACATTGTAGATTTGAATACGGATACCGATATAACAAGAATATAGGTTTAGAATACGAATCTAAAATTATTTTAATAAAAAAAAAAAGAAAACACAAAAAAGTTGCAAATGTGCGCAACTCCGCCAAGGTGTTTGTTTAGCGCGGGACAAATCGACACGTCACTCACGGCCGTCCCTCTCGCACGCGCCCGCCCGCCTACCTCCGTCCCGCTCGCACTAAATAACGAATAACAAACATAATCCGCGAATAACGCCGATCCCGGCTTACTCATCTGTTGAGATTTGCCCAAATTGCACGAGTGATGGCTGAAAATTGATATTAATTTATATTATTATACGTCGTTTTGTTTAAATTTGGCTTTATTTATATCTTAGATTTATATTAGAAATATATTTCTAGAGAAAAAGATCTGTTTGTTTCATAGATTTATCGTGTATAGATACTCCGTTATAAACAAGATATTTGGTGTCAGATATATGAAAAAAATCTATATATTGCGTAACTGATTGACTGACAGACAAGACATAGCCAGTACTACTAGACTAAGAAAGTTGAAAATTGGGGGGTTGAAAAATGCAGGGGAACACCAAGAGAGGCTTTCTGGAAACTAGCACAGGCACCAAAAAAACTAAATTTTATATGTTAAATATGAATGATAATATTTATTAATATACTCATACTGTATAACAAAAGCCCATCGTGGCGAAGTAGCACAATGTCTGACTGTACTTGGCAATGCGACGATTGTGTGTTCAATCCACACTCATACGAATGAATTACTACTACCATTCTATTTTCTTTATTAGACAAAATGTGAGACATTGAATTCCGTTCCATAAACTAATGGGAAATAAAGAGTGCCATGACACTACGTCCTCACTGCTTTCACTGTTATATAGCATATGCCGAGAACAAGGTTAAGTTGAAAAATACGCTTGTATAGAAAAGCAATGGTTCACTCTAACTACCCAATTGTGCTTATACTTGATGATTCTAGATTAATCTTAAGGAAAGAGAAACTTCGTAATAAAAATTAGAAATAAAATATTCTTCATTTAAATAAACTTTTGTCATAATTTTTCACAAATTCAAAATCATCTCAATTTCACACATCGTTTAATGAATTAGAGGCCGGTCGTGGCGCACGTGTAAAAGCGAGTGGCTAACGCGACAGGTTGTACGTTCGATTCCCACTCCAGAAAATGACATATTTAATACTGTCATTTCTTCGTTCCGCTGTTGAGGCAAAGTCCGCCGATGAATAAACCAGCAGAAAGTTTAAGACACTGCGTGGGGAACGCAGTGTCTTAAACTTTGTAAGTAACTAAAGTTGTAAATGTAACCTACGTTCCATCTGCTTACCCTGCTGCGGGATACGGCGTGAAAAAAAAGTATTAAATTAGCCTAATGAACATTGTTTTTACAGTTACTTAGAATTTTTGGAGTAGCAAATTCAAATCGAATTGAATAGAAATCTTCGACCAACAATAAATATTGAGCATTCCGATATAATAAAACACAATTAAATTACAACATTTTCAATTCTAAGGAATTGAAAATGTTGTATATTTAATTGTGTATAATTAAATTATTTTGGTTTTAATTTAAAATCTTACAAATTTTGATCACATTTTCTGGACGTATTTTCTCTCAAGTCCCAAATAAATGATCATACAGAGTCATCTATTATTTGTTATACGTACTACGTGTTCAATCGGTATGTTTGTTAGTGATACATTTATCTATCAGTAGATGGCGTTGCCACTCGTTCGTTTTAGTTAGTGAAACTATTAACCACGTTCAAGGCAAAAATCATAGATGGCGCTCTTATAAATATGTTAAAATTACTTTACCTCTTGGCTGTTGTTAAAAATTGATTACCCAATAGCAAATGTTACAAAAAAAATATCAAAAATGGTCGAATATGTATCTGATAAAACTTTTAAGGATTTATGTTTACTTTAAAACTTTCTAGTGACATTTTACTCGGTGTCTCTCATTATCCACAAGCTCTTTCGTTTTTTTTCGAACTTGAGGTGTTAGTTCTATTGGTTTTTACAGCGACACCGGGTGGATAGGGAAGAGATTACTCTGTCCCTGGAAATAAACAAGCATATGTGGCTGCCTGTGAAGAAGTCAACGGCGGCAGGGCGTCCCCTATGGGACCTTCGAGTACCGTAGGCGACGGCTTGCGGCCGTCGAGCGGACTGGAACTCATTTGTTTAATCTTTTTCTTCACGTACAAGGCCGTCATAGCGGAGTGAAATAACATCTGACTACCATACAGATGGTCGTGGGTTCTATCCCCATTCTGATAACTGATATGATTTTTTCCGTTTCCCCGCACTATTAGCCTAATTATAGCGTTCGCTTTTGCCAATATAGAGTATCCGAGATTTGTGTAGAAAGCAGACCACGGATTGCCTTAACAGTAGGTTCTCTCTGCCTACCCTATGTAAGACAAAACGTGAAGCTAAAAATAAAAAAATAAAAGTCTCAAAAATATGAAAAACTATTGTATTTCTCATTTGCTCTAACACTAGGATACGTAGGTACAGTAGGTACGTATCGAACCCCTACACTCTCAATAAATAATATACAATTCCACTTAGTCAGTAGGTAGCAAATCATATAATAACAAACTGAGTTAGTAAGAAGCTTTGAAACGTTACTTGTTCGGGTTTAATGTTTATATTAAATGGCAGATTTTTAGTTTTTTTTAAATATAAATTTATATTTAAAATATAATATATTCTATGCGACAAATTCAACGTTAATATTTAAAATACGTTTTTTGTTCAATTCTTTTTATTGTGAAAGTGCAGCGTAACTTTAATAATTAAAAGAATAATTGGAAAAATCTGCCATTTCATTAAATATTATTTATTACATATAGATATTATTAATAAAATGATATGTAATTTTGAGGCAACATGCTCTTCTATTTGACTGTAAATACATAAACAACGAAAACGAAATGTACTTATATTAGCGATATTGCACATAAAGCATACAAAAATACATTAAAAAAATTACATAAAAAATCGTTTTTTTTTTTATTTTTTACATACATATATTGAGATTCTATGTTGACATTTTAGTGGATTAGGACCGGCTCTTTTTTTTCTATGGGTTTATTAAGAAATAAGAAACTTAGGTCAACAGTTACAGAGCTTGGACACTTGAGCAGTAATACTTTCGTTTTTTATAAATATAATAATATAATATATAGCAACAATCCAAAATATTCTATAATCTGTTATATAATAGTATGATCTTATCATTTAGAAAATGAGCATTGCTGTATAAACAAAGTAAACAACAGTAGGTAGCAGATTTTTTAAATGATAAATACATCATATATTTAATTTCCAAAACAAATTAAAATCTTCATAATAGTAAATTCAAGTAAAATGGTTTTAGAATAAATAAAACCAGCTTCATGCTGTATTCCGCACAGCCGGTGAACCTAGTGTTAAGACACTCCGTTCCACACTTTCCGCCGAATTCTGGAGGCATTGTGTGCTGAGTGACGAAACTCAACGCTGCGCTTTGCCTCGACACCAGAGCGAAGAAATGGAAATATAAATTTAAATATTTTTTTTATTTCCTCAAGTAGGGATCGAACACACAACACTTTGTGCCCCTGCGCCAAGACTGGCCTCTATAAGGATTTAATAGAGTTACCATTACGAAATAATTTAATATAATTACCGTGTCATAATTTATTAATAATAAACCATTTTACTTAAATCTCTTAAAAAATCCTGAAAACCTAAGGAAAATTAGAAAAGCAATACGATTATATATTTGAATTTGCCTTTTTTATTTTACATATATATATAAGAACACAGTAGTATTTTATGAATAGTACATTATATGTATGTATAAATCTGTTTGTTTTGAAATCCTAAGGCGTTTAATCACGCCATTTCGGATGAAATAAGTGATAAAAGACTACTATAAGACTTTACAATATATTGTATGTTTCAGTGATATAAGAAAGAAGTATATCAGAATAATACTGTTATTTTATCATAAACATTATTCTGTTGACAAAAAACAACCATTTCAATTTATTTTAATACTGAAAATTAAATATAAGAAGCATATGGAGGTAGCGTTATTAAGCTGTATTAAATTTATTTACATTTATATGTATGTAAAGCAGAGCATTACTATGGAAGTTTTAAGGACTATTTTGTTATTTATTTTGATTTTTCATAACATATTTATTAGAAATCTGAAAGAAAATCTGATTTTAAATGTTAGATATATATCTAAAGCTATATGTACAGAAATCTTGTTCATTTGTTTTAATTAAAAGTAACGTTTTACATCTATGAAAGAAGCAATTATAATTACAATTATATTTTTGTAAGTTTCAAGGAAAAATTTTTGAAGTGTTAGTAGTGAATAGTTTCGACATTTTGCGAGGCCTTGTTGCTCTAAAGACAATTAGAACACAAAATACACATACCATAAAACTATACACATTAATAAAAACACACGAATATATACCAATATAATAAAATAAATATATTAAAAAAAAATATTGCAGTCACTTTAATTTTGCTTTGGGTATGTATCTAAATTGTACTCTGTCTAAGCTAAAGCAAACATATCTGGATACTTTTATTTTGTTTTAAATATATATATTTATGACAAAAAATATACTTTTATTATTCGGATAAGCGATATTCATAATAAATATTTATTATACACATATATTGGGACAGAAGCAATCTCTGACGATAAAACGATACAAAATCGTTTTCACTGTGATCTGATGCGATCTTTGCCATTTTGATACAAAATTTGATTACCTATCTACTCGTATACGCTTTAAATTCT
>DWQW01011730.1:0-11264 GCA_018249695.1 Heliconius erato demophoon
AGGCTCTTAAGTTTTCCGCGCTTAAAGCTGAATAGAACATTCGATCGACCTATGAATGTTACTTTTTAGAGAATAGCTCCACATAATAACGTAGCGAAATGCTGTATTGAAAAATATATTTGCATTGAAGTACCGGGATTATCCAGCACTACCCGGAAATGATGGATAGATTAAACACCATTTTTTTCTAACAGTCCGAACGTTTTATGATTGCAATTAAATTTTTTTATGATCGTTGTACTAAATAAAATATAAAATGAAACGATGTCGCCTCAAATGGATTTAAAATGTTTTCTGTGGAGTTATAAAATGGCATTACGTAATAAGTATAGAAAAAACTAAAACTTTCAATAATATTAATTATTTAATAGTTTCATATCATCGCTCTGGGGTTGAGGCAAAGATGGGTGTTGAATTCCGTCACTCAAACGCTATCCCTCCAGAATTAGGTTCCCTCTGGCTACCCTGTTTTTTGCAGGATACAGCGTGAAGCTAAAAAAAAACTTTCAATAACACAATTCTTTAAAACACATTAAGAAAAACGAACACGTAGCTTTCGAAAATTGTAATATATTTGGCAGGTTACAATATAAAATTCGATGTTGGACTATAAAACTATAAATAATAAATATTCGCGGTCATAAAATTTTATGTTGTTAGGAGCGGTGGAGCATCATGGTGTATATCAATTGTTTGTACACGCCCTCCACCCACAGCCAGTGGAATTCCAGGTTTTTTAATGGAAATTGACAATAATTACGTTTTACGTTTATCGAATACGTATTTATATCTTTATAAATTAATATATATTTATGAACTGGTGGTAGAATAGTAATATATGAAAAAATATGAAGTAGAAAATAGTTATTTTTAGAGGCGGAAATGGACTAGTACAGGAAAAAAATATAATCTTGCCTACTTTAATGATTATCATCATACTTATTAGATTTTTTGCATATTTTGTAAGCTATGCTTATATAATGCATCTTTGTAAATATATTATCATATTTTATAACTTTATATAGGTCAATTTTAGGGTACCGTACCTTAAAAGGTAATAACGGAATCCTTATAGGATCCATCAGTATGTCTGTTTGTCTCTAGCGATAGCTAGAGGTATCGAGCTGAAATGAACATAAAATATTCAAGTTTTTCATCCAGTGCAGAAAAAACAAAGCTTCTAAGACAACGCAATCAAAAGAGACGAGCATTTATATATTGTTTCTGCTGAATTTTATATGCAATTATTAGTAATCAAAACCCATAGGGTGCTTCCCGTGGACCTAAAGTTATGAAATATGCAACTAAGTGAAAAATTACAATATAAATAAAATAAAAAATCTAAATAGTGAAATTTTGAGTGTTTCCTAGAAAACGTTCATTATAAAGTTATATTTGTAGGTCATTTCATGCAAAAAGATGCATACGCCCGCAAGTTTGGCAGCTTTATTCGCCGCATAATGAAAACTTATAGAGTACTTCCCGTATCCCCACAATTACGAAATTTGGCAAGAAGTGACCACTTATAGTAAAAATATAGGAAATAATCTGAAAAATGGAAATTTATATTGTAGGTCATTTCATACAAAATTATAATGGTGCTTTCCATTTACCTTTTTCAATCCTGAAATTGATACAGAACCCTTTGTAGGCGAATCTGACTCGCACTTGATGGTTTTTTTTATATAATCATTTTAAGATGAGTGATAATTCCTAAAATAAAAATTTATTACACAAAATTTCTTAAAGTTAATTGTGAATAAAATCAAAAAGTAAATTCAGAGTAAACTAAAAATTTTAACATATAATACTACAAGAAATCATTTTACTGCTATAAACTAATTGGGCGACGTTCTTGTAAAATCTTCCCTATTCTATTACGTACATAAATATTCATATATGCATATGCATAATAGCAACAAGTGAATTCTACTTGAGCGTTTTAGCATTAACCCTAACATATAAATTATGAGCTAGAATTCCCAAAATTCCCGTACCTGAGACGCAGACGGTAAAAAACATATGTATTATATTATATTATGTTATGTACAGAACTATAGATACATCCATACATTATCGTTCCTTATAATAAACAGGTTTAACAAATGCTGTGTTCATAAGCATTGATAATGTTCGTTTTATTTTAATTCATATAAGCCGTCTATTTAAGCCGTCATAGGCCTCAATAGACTAGTTCAGGGGTACAAGGGACTGTAACGTGATGGTTGTGGGTTCGATCCCCGAGGATATGAAATATTTATTTAAATTTATGTTTCCATTTCTTCGCTCTAGTGTCGAGGCAAAGAGTGGCGTGGAGCAGTGAGAAAATTTGGCGGAAAGTGGGGAATGGACTATCATAGCATTAGCTTCCCTCTGCCGTGTGCCGGATATAGTGTGTATATGATTTTATTTGATTTTTATATAAAGCCTAACTTATGTAATATATTTCCAATACCTACTATTAATTGATTTATTTCTTTAGATAAAATGAGATACTAAGTTTCTCTACATCCAAAATTTTACAAATTGAGAGAAAAATAATGTTTCAATTATTTTTATTTCTTTCTTCTTTCTCAAAAAAAATACCACAAATTATAATTAGAAAATTCAAAGAATTTAAATTGTTTAATTAAAGGTCTAAGTGTACTGTACTATTATATTTATATAACACTAAAACCATATAAATTTTATAAAAACATGTACAAGTATAAATAAAGTAAAACAAATACCTTGGACTAATACATGGCCTTGTGCATTGACATTTAGTAGCTCTCGAACGATGCTTTACGAGCACCGCGCCCCGCACAATCGACTACAGCCCAAATACATAGATTATTAAATTTAGAAATTGAAGGCAGACGGGTACAATATCCAATATTGCTTTGTTTCTACCTGGCTTCGACCCAGAGTTGTGTTTTTTTTATCATTTTTATTTCTTTCCTTTCTATGTAATTGAAGTTATTGCGTACCTTTTTATAATGAAATTATTACAAGTATTTCCAATTTTTTCGAAGAAGGAAATCAGAAAGTTATAGGTATACGACGTTATTGTTATAGTTCATTATTGGATTGCTAGATTATTCAAAATAAGGCTAAGCTTTGTCGATCTAAATATTATTATGATTGAGACAGGTATGTTTCTCCAAATAATTTAATGAAGAGAAAGTAACCTATATAGTGAGTGTATATACAAACGACTACGATATTACACGTATTACAAAAAAAATTAAGACTTATGTACTAATATTATAAAGATGATTGTATAGCTGAATGCTTGGTGCATTCAGCTATACAATCATCTTGGTTTGTTTTGTTGAACGCTACTATAGACATAACTATACAGTGTTAATTAAAAAAATATTTTTGTGTTGGGGAATTGGGGTCATATGTTGAAGAAGGATGTAATATAAATACAATCACGCTACGACCTACAAGATCGCAGAAACCATGGAAGTTCTGGCAAAAATAAGAGAGCTTTCGTAGCGTGTTGCTTACTCTTAGTAATATCCATTTCACCACGTGGGCGAAGCCGCAGGTAAAAACTAGTGATTTATATTATGAAAACTAGTAAGAAATGATACGATCAACGATGTAATGTATTTGAAGGCAATCTCAATATCAAATGAGGGTAGTAAAAGAATTTCCGTTTTGTAGCCGTGGACTTTTTAAATATTCAGCATCCGAGCCTTGGAGGTCAAAATATTTTCATCTTTTCACCAAGTTCCCGTTCCGCTGCTCGAGTGTAGTAAAACTCTACATTATCTATTGCTTCGGGTTTCTTATAGAATATTCATTACATATTACATGCTAAGAAGAAATTCATGTGGTACCGCTACATTTATTTTACAACTTATGCATTTTATACACCTCTCAGACTTTTCTGAGTTCATATATTACACAAAAAACTATTGTTATATTCGAGTTATTTTCATGGTTTTGTTCTGGTGCGGCGTGCAAAGAGCGGCGTTGAGTTTCACCATTCAACAAGCAATATTTAGAAAACAAACGGAAAGAACGCAGTGACTTGAAATGAGCATCTCTCTGCCTGCCACGCTATACGAGATAAGTTGTGAAGCTTAGTTTTATTGAATTAACATCAAAATTAAAATATAAATATTTTTTTATAAAAACAAATACTTCTTACATTACGTTACATTAGCACTACCAATATAATACTGTAAGTGCATTCCTATTGTCATATATTGTTATATATGACAATATTACTTTGACGGTGCAAAACTTTATAAGTCTATGAGATGACTGTCTACTTTTTTCCATTTATAGCAATATACTTTTTAGTAATACACATAAGTAAAACTCTCTCTTATATAACTGCTCTAAAATGCTTTTCGTAGACATCTGCTAAGAACATTTCAATATTTTTTGTTTATTTTTTTTAATTACATATTATATAATATGTAAAATATTCTCAATAAATTCACTAGAATTCCTATAATATTTCAAATAATTTATAATTTTACATAGCATCCCTAAAGATCATAAAAGTACCACCTATTAAAATATATATTTCTGCCTTCTATACTTTCCTATGAATTTGCTCACGACCAGCATATAAAATAAACAAAGTTAGAAAAGCGTTAGCTAAAACTAGCGTCAAAAACCATCCATTAATAAAGTTAAAAACTGTACGAGTGCATATATCAATATTAAAACTACACGAACAATGGATTTCAATTTTCACTTTCTAATTCAATCGAATAATACGTGTAATTTAAGATACACATTCAGAGCAAACGTAAAGTATCAGAGGCACTTACAGAAAGCACTTAGAAACAAGCGATAAAATTTAATTTAAAATTGCGACCACTATAAATTTCATCTGAAAACTGTAACTAGGTGAAAACTCGTTCACACTTAAATTCTCATAGGATTCAACTCATAGCTCTTTTTTAATTCGTTTAGGATAAACAGGAATAAAAATTTAACAAAGTTAGTTCTTGTTTGCAATTTATTTTTGCGCTTACGTACATACAATAATTAAATAAATAATTTTACGAAATTGTTATATTACATGTTGATCATATGTCTATATATAAAACTAGAGGGCGCGCGCGGCTTCGCCCGCGTATTAGGAGTGAATTCTAAAACAACCACGAAACACGTGTTCAATAAAATATTTTTAACAGTCTGAATTTATATTTTTATAAAAATCGGTGGCAGTTTAAAGATTTTTCCATATAAACTTTCAACCCTTTATTTGAACCCTTAGGGAGTGAATTCTTAAAAACCATTAAACACGTGTTCAATTAAATATTTTTAAGAGTCTGAATTTCAAATTTTATAAAAATCGGTACAGATTTTTTTTTTCCATACAAACTTTCAACCCTTAATTCATTCCTTTAGGGTTAAAATTTTTCAAATTCCCTTCTTAGTGGATGTCCAGAATATGAAAATAAACATCTGCCCAAATTTCACGTTTCTACCATCAGCGGTTACGGCTCTGCGTCTTCTTCAGTCAGTTCTTGTCTGTTCTTACCTCAGTCAGTCAGCACAAGTCCTTTTATATATATAAATAACAAATTAAATACATTTTTTTTCAGTCTCAACAATTATTTTTGCATTCCATTATAAAAACAAGTCCTCCATGACTGCGTCACGTCAGTGACAGAAGCTCAAAAAAATATTTTCAACCGAATTCGTATATCGAAACAAAAAACAATTGAAATGTTATCGAAATTTAAAAAAATGTCGTGAAAAATCTAAACGGATGGGAGAGTAAATTGTGAAGCGACGCGGCGGCGCCGTTAAAACTCCACCTAATTAAACGAATGAAAACGAAACTTCAATGTTTTCGTTCAATTTAGCCGCTGTCTATACTCTATGGTCTCATTTAGTCCACAAATTCTGGTACGTAAAGTGCATTATTTATGTGGAAAATTTTCTAATTAGATAATTTACGACTTGAAAACAACGACGTAAATAATTTTGGTAACTAACAACTTAGAGTTTTGTATTGGTATGAGGTTCGAAACAAGTAGTGCTATATAATTTAAGGCTGTACTCTGTTTTGTATTAAAGATCTATTACATAGAAGAGCTTTAACATTTTTTTTTATTTTTAATATGTTTTGTGACTACTGAATACAAGATTAAAAAATTTAATCAGCTTCACTCTATATCCCGCACATAGCATGGTAGGTAGAGGGAACCTATGTTAAGACACCCCGTTGCTTAATTTCCATAATTCTGGACGAACTCATCGCTGCGCATTGTCTTTACGCCAGAGCGAAGAAATGAAAATGCATTTTTTTTATAAATATATCATTTATCATTTCCTCTAGTGGAGATCGAACTCACAATTAACCACGTTAACAATCACACTCTGTGCCCCTGCGCCATGACCGGCCTCATCATAATCATTATACAAGGTGATAAATATAAAATGAATAATAAACGATTGATAACAAATTGCGAAGTTCTATAATCTTTACACTATCGACAATAAAAACATATTGGTTACAATATTTAAAAAACCTTCCAAAATTCATCTACCTTAGGTAACTAAGACTGTGACCGGGACCTAAACTGGAACTGGGACCTAAATGTCGCCAAACTCTTTGACAATCAGTAAAACAGATCAAATAGTGCCAAGAATTACGGTCTCGACACTTTCACCTTTTTCACCTCTTTCAAAGTCGTTATTCTCCTCGTGTCCTAAATCTTTAAAGCTATTTATCACTGTATATATTTTGTACTTAACTCTAACCTGGCTTCTTTACCCATTATTCTCAAACTTTCGTCAGCAATTCTCGTTTTTTTTAAACATATTGAAAAATATCTTTGAGATTTTACCATAAATTAATTATTTATTATCTAATTTATGGTAAAATATGGTCAATCCAGTTTAACCTTGCGCTGCACCTAATACTAGCGTTCAATTTTCACTTATTGCGTTAGTAAGTATTTCATAGCTAGTAAGTATTTTGAGCGTCGTTTACTTCATTTCATATATTTATTTTAGAAGCCAGTCTTAGCGCAGTGGTGGTAAGCGTGTGACTGTCAACGTGACGGATTGATTTCCTCTCGAGGAAATGAGATATTTTCATTTCTTGCTGGTGTCATCATTCTTTCTGGTGTCATCATTGAATGCCGCCACTCAACACCCAATGCCTAAAAAATTTAGCGCAAAGTGGAGAGCGGAGTGTCTAAACACTAAATTCCTTCTATCTGTGGCAGGGTTACATGCGAGATACAGCTGAGGAAATAATATTTCAATTAATTACAGAAATACCAACGTACATTCATACACCTACCACAATTCAGTCCTAAGTTTTACCATATAAAAAATAGACTTAATTAAACAACAAATAAAAATAAACATTCAAAAACTGTTTATAAAATAGTTATGAACACAAACTATAATAAAAATCGATCACAGATAATAAAAGCATTGAGCGTTCAAAAAGTCATTTACTATGATTATCTGTCTCGCGGAGCACATCAGGGCGAGTGGCGTCGTGCGTTAATTAAATTAATGACTGCGCCCCGGCCGATGTGAACAACGGTTTAAACTTTCATATTAAACATTTAATATCTTCATTATTCTATTGGATTATAAGGATTGGGGCCAATTGTGGTGGTGGATATATGGAGAAAGGTGACACTGTGCATGCATTACTTTGTGCGTCAGCTTCCGAATGTAATATATTATTTCGTTAATTCATTTAAGCGGTTATAGTCAAATTGCAAGTTTCGTTATGTTTACAGAGTGATTGGTATCTGATGGTATAGATTGTTGTTTCCAACTTGGGAGCAATATATCAAAAGTGCTTAATCATAACACAAGAGATATTTTTTTACAAACTTTAATGAAATAAAAGAAACGAACACAAAACATATTTTTTTTAAGCTTATAATCAAAACTGAGACAAGTCGTGTAACTATATACCGGACAGGTTGTGTTCAATTCCTACTCCAGAAATGATATATTTAATATTTTAATTTAATCGTTCTATTGTCGAGGCAAAGTGCGGCGTTGAGGTCCGTCAATCAACACGCTATGTTTCGAGAATTCAATGGAAAGCTGAGTATAGAAATGTCGTAATAGGAACAGAATATTTTATAACTAGGTTCCCAGAAAAAAAAATAACAAAACTAAATCAGTATCTTTATCTATACAACTTCGTATTATAGCGTTGCGACAAGTTATAGCCCAAACACATTCCATTTACTGACAACTAAGTTCGAATGGTCAAAAGCCATTTAGGCATCATTGGGTATATTATTTCCCGCTGCTACGAAGATGTAAAGATTTGGTCAGCTAAGTGTTTACCCTCGGGGGAGGAAAACCCTAAACTCCTCAATTTACGCGGCCAGCAGGTCGTTAAGATTATGAAATTATGTTACCCTAGGCCCAGATTTGTTTGCTTGAGACACCATTTCTCGACTCAGGCTGACTAATGTTTTCTAAATTTATATATAATTTTGTTTGTTATTCTGTAATAATACATTTTGAAGCCGAAGTTAAGTATATATATAACATAAACACTACATTAGACACGTGCCTGATACAGATTTTGTGAATGTAAATGCAAATAAATATAAGTGTTACTTTTATTTTGCCTATGATACTTTTATGGAAGAGATGAAATATAATAAATTAATGTTTATTGAGGTACTGAAATACAATATTTTCATTATTCGCCATGCAATTTAATTTAAGAGGCCAGTCGTGGCATTTGGGATCAAGCGCGTGAATATAAACGCCACAGGTTGTGGGTTCAATTCCTACTCTAGGAAATGAAACATTTTCATTTCTGGTATCGAGGCAAAGCGTTGAGAATTCCACCACTCAACACGCAATGCCTCCAGGTTTCGGCGGAAAATGGGGAGAGGAGTTTCTTAACACAAGGCTCCTTCCACCTGCTACGTACAAGATACAGCGTGAAGCAGAAAATAAAAGAAAACATAAGACCAAAAACTATAAATTTGATACTATATTTTACGACAAACTGACATGTTTAAGTAGATCAGTTACTATAACATCATTTATGACTACGAGCGATCCTTCTAATTTCCATAACGTGCGGTATCCCCGTTAAGCGGTTAATTATACTACACGCACATCATCGCTTACTTATCGTAATTAATTAGAATAATACTGTGCTATGGTTATTTTATATCGTTATGATCATTTTGTTGTCCGTCTGTTCGCCTGTCAAGAGCTTTTATCTGAAGGCGACCTTGTGATCTGAGATTCATAACAAATATTAAAGTCTACGATCCCTTGAAGCACAGAAAATATTAAGCTTCTAAGTCAGCGAAATCAAGAGATAAGAGTGTTTATGCATCGATTTTGATACATATTAATCAAAACTTATAGATTTAGCAAGATGTGAAAAATGTAGTACAAATAAAGGAAAAAATATGAAATGTTAATATTTATAGGTATTTCATAGAAAAAAAATTGCAACCTTATATTTATATTTATACAAAACGCATGAGTGCATACGTCCCCAAACTTAAACTTGTCAACTTTTATAAATTGTACTACTCTTTCTTTCTTTCTTACATCCTGAAATTAGTACAGAACCCTTGGAATTCGCAATTCGACTGGCATTTAAATGATTTTTATCTTATATTGCTAAGCGGATGTTTAACTTGTGATAATTTATATAATTGTATATTATATAAATTATATACCTATCGAGGCCAGTCGTGGCGCAGCGGCACGAGGTGTGACTGCAAAACCGACTGGTTGTGGGTTCGATCCCCACTCGAGGAGATGAAATATTTACTTAAATTTATATTTCCATTTCTTCACTCTGGTGTCGAGGTTAAGCGCGGCGTTGAGTTCAGCCACTTAACACGCAATGCCTCCAGAATCCGGCAGATAGTGGGGAACGGAGTGTCTTAACTCTAGGTTCCCTCTGCCTACCCTGCTGTGTGCGGGATACAGCGTGAAACTAATTTAATTTAATTTTATTTTAATATGCCTATCTACATCTCATATAACTCTTGCAATCTATCAGTAATCTTAATAGCTTATATATAAAATATCATTTTTTTTACCACAACGTGTTTATTTATATTTTTAAAATTAATTATCTGATGTTGAAAATATCGTGTCATTAAGAAGTTTTTATTCATATAAACTTTCAAATGAATCACCGAAATTATACAACGCTCGTAAAACTTCAAGTCTTTAAAGATGTTCTTTTAAAGTTTCCTAATTATATTATAATTCCTAATTAAGTTTTTACATATAAGATAGGATAGATTTTTATAGCGTCACAGTGGAACCCGCACACAGCAGGGTAGTCAGAGGGAACCCTAGTGTTGAGACACTCTGTTACCCACTTTCCGCCAAATACGATAGGTAAGTACATATTACAAAAACTGCGGTTTTGTTATACAAAAAACTGCGGTAGAATAATATAGGATGTCGGTCTAGTAACTCGATGCAACAGACATAGAGCAGTCTATTAGCTTAGGCGATTTTATTGCACGCCGCGAGCTATGAACGAATGTTTCTTGTATTCTAAATAAATTACGTACACACGATATGAACAAAATTTATTTTCTCATTCTTATTTGAGAAACCAAATAAAAAATACTTTGAAATAAAATCACGCGCCCCAACAAAGTTTCTTCTTAGAATCCGGTCTTCGTATCATTTTGTGCATTAATAATTTCTAGAGACCGCTCACCGGTCTCGGAATTAAGGATAAGCCACGGCTGTTTTCCCGTACACTGTCGGGATGGAGGATAGATTTTATTTTTTACGTGTTGTGAATGTATTGTGTTATATAAGCAAAGGTAATCTTATAAAAATGTTATATTGTGAATGCTTTAGACGGTTACGGTGTACCCCTTATAAATATAGAGTTATGTTTAAACGCTTTTTCAAAATTGATGTTAAATATCGTAATTATTGTTAGACCATTGATTAAACAAAGGATATTTGTAGGTTATCTTCTGTTCTGTCACGTTGTATGGAGAACATACGAAGGAGGTTGTACGGTGCATGTTAGAAAAAATCAATCAAGTGCGACTCGGGTTCACCCAATGAGGGTCCCATACCAATTCCAGGAATGTAGGTCAACGGGAAGTATAACTTATAAAAGTTGACAAACTTGAGTTTACATGAGTGCATACGCTCGTAGGCACTTATATTGTATGAAATTAGTAAGTTTGTTCTAAATTAGTTGTTTTAATATTATATATAATAACTGCGCAGCGAATAAAGTTGACAAACTTAAGTTTGGAGACGTATTCATTTTTTTTTTATTTATATTGTAAGGT
>DWQW01011731.1:0-11263 GCA_018249695.1 Heliconius erato demophoon
TAACCTTACCTTATAATATAACTAATCTACTGACAAAAACACCACAAACACTCACAACAACCTAATAACTAAGAAATATAGATCTTTTATTTAAAAACCGCAATTTGCACTAAAAATTTGTGAAAAACAACACCAAAATAAGAATACCTCACTAACACGTGTGTTAACCAAAACAAACGATAGCAAAGTCAACCAATAAGTATTGTATTAGCTAAGTAGCTTGACATGAACTAAACTTGTCATACATAATTCCAGCTTACCCACTTAAATTCACTTAATTACTTAACAAAGCAAATAAGTACCTTCTAAAATGACAATCTTTGACAACACATAAATTTATACTACTTTATATATGACAAGTAGGGCAAGATTTGATGATTATATTTAATTTGTGACATGGTAAAAGTTTTCTTACAAAAGTAAAAAAAAAAAAAAAAAAAAACTCTGACTCAGGCGAGGTTTAACGGAGAGCTGCAAGTGAATATAGAAATCAGCCTCTAATTTTCTTTTTAATAGAAGCATTGTAACAGCTTAATTACTTGCACTATTTACTGAGAATGAAGTCGCTACAATTAATTAAGAAGAACTGGAAAAAGAAATACGACAAGAGAAAGCAACTAAGTACCTACTAGTTAAAGTAGACGTTCATAATTTTAACATTTTACACAAACTTATTAATAAGTACAAAATAAATTTTACTAAAATTATAAATGTGAATGTAAGTTTGCTTGTCACGCAAAATCTACTCAACCGATTATCGTGAAACTTTGTACACATATGCTTAGAGGTATAAGAAAGGACATAGGATATTTTTTTATTAAAAAAAATATTATCCTTTGGCTACAATACAAAAATAAGTTTAAGCAAGTTTGAGTCTCTAGTAATATATAAGGAGGTACCCACCGTAACAGTTTTGTAAGTAATAAATGAAATCTTTACATATTAATCTCCATACGAATTTCTTACGATCGAAATACACACATAAAACTGTATGATGAATGTAGCATAAAAATTATATACAAACACATACCTTATAAAATATAAAAAATATTGTTCAATCAAAGCAAAATATTGCCATCCCAATACGCCGAACTAAATAAGCGAACAGCTGGGAGGTCTCGTAAAGTTACAAATTCAATACGAAAAAATCATGAGCTACACAAATTTTGCTAAAGCCATACAAAACTGTTCCTAACTAAATTAATTCCTTGTGTTATTACAATTTTAATATTATTTAAAGTATGTGGGGAACGGAGTGTTTTAACACTAGGTTCCCTCTGCCTAAACTGCAGTGTATGGAATACCTCATGAAGCAGATTTTTTTTTCAGCTTCCCGCTGTATCCCGCGCACAGAAGGGTAGGCAGAGGGAACCTAGTGTTAAGACATTCCGTTCCCCAATTACTGGAGGCATTGCGTGTTGAGTGGCGGAACTCAACGCTACGCTTTCCCCTAGTCACCAGAGTGAATATATAAATGTAAAAAAATATTTCATGTCCTCGAGTGGGGATCGAACCCACAACCAGTCGATTTACAGGCACTCTTTGTGCCCCTGCGCCACGACTGGCCTCTTGACTGACTGACTTTTTTTATTATTTAAGTTTATAAACAGAATTTTTACCACTTCGCTTAATAATTCTGAAGAACTTCTAGGCAAGAACTGAGGAGGAAAATGACAGTTCAAAATTAATAGTATTGTGTTGATAATTATTATACTTATTAAAAGTAGTAAAGAGTATTTTATAATCAAGGTATATACAAGACCTGACATTAAGTAGAAATTATTTAATGAACTTAGATTTTTACTTTTCTCTTGTTTTTTCTTTTCAGTTTCCGCCAAGTTAAAAAATATATTAAAGCACAAGCGACTGTAAAGGCGACGGTTGTGGCTTCGATTCCCACTTTGGTAACGAAGCAAAAGGTGGCGTTGAACTGGCAACAAAAAAATACTAAAATAAAAAAGAAGGGAACACACGTGTCCTAATAGGGAACGGAGTGTCTTTAGACTAGGTTCCCAGGTTCCCTCTTTCTCCTGTAAATTGAAAAAAAAAACGTCAATTCGACTTCAACTTCCCACGTGAACATTTCGTAACTTAGTAGTCGAATCCAATAGGACACTACTACTAACTAATCATGAAAAACACAAACAAAATATAAATTATAGAATGTATATACAATATAGAGTACTTTACTGGGCTATAACCTTCATTGGACTAGAAATAAAGTTAGGGATAATAGTGAAGCTCGAGAGCTCTATTTATTGCCTTAATAAATATTTACGTCATAATCCGATGTAATGGTAGCACGGGAAGTCGGATCGGGCTGTTTTAGGGAACATTACCTGAAATTATTGTAATATATTTTAATATAAATCTACTTAAATAACATAGAAGTAAGCTTTATACGGTAAACTAAAATTGTTTGCTAAAATTAAATTATTTAGGTTTTGTAGAGGAAATCCAATCAAACACTAGTCTAGGTCTCTACGTATAAAGTTCTTTTAAATATATTGTGGTGGATGGTGGAACCCAACGCCACATTTTATCTATAAATATTTCTCCAAATAATATATGAGCTTTTTTTTCATCTTTCTGCAATTCCTTTACACCCTCCTTTATAGACTGTTTGTAGTTCATTCATTCTAATTTAAATAAATATTACATTCCTTTTATAAACTCAATGCAAATACATTTTTTCAAATACTAATCTTTTAATATAATATGTTAAGAAGAATATTTTTTGTTTAATATTTCTCATAATTTAGATAAAGAAAATATTTATTGCTTAATATCACGTACTTTTTTCTTATTATTTTTTCAGAAATTTCAATTTTGTAATAGAGAATTAAAAAAGGTTATAAAAAATAATAGTTTGATATAGGAATGTAAAATTCATCAACAACACACTAAATAATGTTTCTTAACTGATCTTATTACTTAGTTAATATTTAGCAAATAGTATCAAAAAGTTGATGATCGTCTTACAATAAAATAGTTCATTTGGAGATAAATAAAATAAAAAAAATTCTATTAATTTTTATATTTGTACCTATCAATAACCTCAAGGCATAATATATTTAATAAAAATTCCTGCTTAAATTAGAAATCGATCCAATATTCATATATTTGTACCAATTTATCGACCGCTAACGAGCTTGTCAATAAATTTGACTACTAAAAAACGCATCCAATCTCTTTTGCGTGTATTTTTAATAGATATTTAGCTAGTTTATTACATGGAAGTATATTAGTTTTGATTAATAATATTATAAATTATTGTTTACTACATTTAGCCCGCGACTTTATGGGAGTGAATCTTGCAATCAGGTCGAGAGCAACAAAACCGTTTAACTTTTAGTTGAATTTATCGGATTAGTAATAGTGACATAGGCCTATATTGAAACGATGCCCACAAATGATAAGTAAGCTGTTGAGTTTTTGTTTTTATAATAATAAAATGGTTGTTACTACAGCGAAGCGAACCACTACGATTGTTATATATGAATATTTTTAACAAATTAATAGTTTAAAAATCAGCTCCACGCTGTATTGTGCGTGAGCACACTGCAGGGTAGGCAGAGGGAACCTAGTGTTAAGACTCTCCATTCCTCATTTTCTGCCGAATCTGGAGGCATTGCGCGTTGAGTGGCAAAACTCAACGCGCTTGTCCTCGACACCAGAGAGAAGAAATGCAAATATAAATTTAAGTAAATATTTCATCTCCTCGAGTGGGGATCGAACCCACAACCAGTCGATTTAACAGTCACACTTTGTGCCCCTGCGCCACGACTGGCCTAGTTTATATGAACGTAAGCATTTCTTTATGTACTTACTAGTAAAAAGACATATACATATATACTCTTTTATTTAGTTTCAAAATTCTTTTATAGTGTAAAAATATATTTATTTTGTATAATTTCTATATTTTTTTAATGTAATGTGATATATATATTATAAGGTAGTCGGTATCGAATTTTGTTACATTTATTAAGAATCGATACTCAAAACCGCTACTTTTCTTTTTACCAAAGACAAGAATTAACGTAATTACTTCCTTGGAGCGGGGATTGAACCCACAACCGTCGTACTTACAGTCAGTCGCTGCGCAGTGTCAAATTTTAATAAAAATGGAAAATAAAGAGAGTGCTGATTTCATATCATTTAGGTTTATTCGTCTTTCTTTTGAACATTCTGTCTTCACATCATAAACTCATAGTGTCAACGCCCAACCGTTATATAATATCACAGGAAAGAGATTTTTCTGGATTGCATAAGTGTCATCTAAAATTTGTAAGTTACTGCTATATCAAAAGAATTAATTTAAGAAATACACATTATAATTTAGTTTTATTATATATATTAAGGTGGCAGTTTGGGAATTCTTAATTTAAAAATATCATCGAAGTGGAGTGTGACTTTCAAAAGATAGTAATTGGGATAGATTACGAATCCTATTTTGAAGTGAAGCAATATTAACACGGAATATTAAGCCTAGATTAATAATTTAAAAATATATTTACAGTCATATATACATTTTTAATTTATTTACAGATATATTAACTTATATGCTGGGTAGCGAAACCCAACGTCGCACTATGTCTTACTAGTCCAATAACACATTTTATTATACTACAATTATAAACAATACCCTAAACGATAATCGAACTGGCAACCATCTCGTATAGCTAAACACGTTCTAACACAAAAAAAAAATCACAATTTTATCGTCTTTATATTGTAGTAGTAAGCCGCAAAATATAAACCTTATAAATAAATACCTATAGCTATTTCAATTCAGTAATAAGTAAAGACCGTATACGAAAGAGTATATTGTTAATTCAAAACTGCGTGTGGTCGTCGATACTTTACAGCTAATAAACTGATATCTAGTATTGA
The DNA here is from genome assembly GCA_018249695.1 of Heliconius erato demophoon. Taxonomy (NCBI): domain Eukaryota; kingdom Metazoa; phylum Arthropoda; class Insecta; order Lepidoptera; family Nymphalidae; genus Heliconius; species Heliconius erato. Next base: position 4,894 of record DWQW01011731.1, read on the forward strand.
TGGTGCTAAACACAAAATCTATTATGAATTTATTTGTTCGCTCGATTGGTTCTGTTATAGCAATTAAATACTACTAACAGATTGGTCTATGCATAATATTTAAATAAACTAAACGTCCAAATTCAATATTGTAATTATTTAGTGTTACACAAAAGGATGTTGTTAGTAGCAATGTTAATTGTCTATGTAGTTTAGGATTATCACGTTAAAAGATTCTACAAAATCGTCTGACTGTAAGTGTGATAGTACAGAATTCGATTCCTCAATCAGGGAAGGGAATTGGTTACATTTTCACGCTTTGGCAAGACAAAATTCGGAGGTCAATTCCACCCGTCCACATATGACCAGAATTTGAGCGGAGAAGCGGAGTATCTTGACATTAGAGAAGCTAATAAAACATGTCTTTGATCTTTGATTTCATTCTTTGTTTAGACCATTGTCCATGTCTTGTCATAGATTTTTTTTAGCTTACTTCCGAGTAGTCAGAGAGGACGGGGTGCTAAACGCTGCGATCTTTTCATACCTATTTCGCCTCGTCCACTGTCATCAACTTCCCTTTGGCGAGCCCTCATGACTTTTTCGTGACCTTTGTCTAATATTCTCGATACAATGTTCTCAAAAATCAACTGAGGTCTTGTCCTGCCTCTCTTATCACTCAATGCAAAGACTTACGAAATATTTATAAATGATGATATTTTAAATGTGACGTATTTTAATTCACCTAACACTAAACTATAAGATTTATAATAGAAATAAGCATCATATTTAGATATAAAATGGTAGTATAGTTTTATCCTCTTTTTTAACTTTTTCATTTTACAGTAGGTATAGATCAGGGGTTCCCAATCTTTTCTTGCTTAGGGACCACTTTTATAGAATAGTGGTCCCACTATGTAGGTATAATGAAAATAAATTAATAATTAAACAAAAAAAATAATTTCAATGTCTAAATTTAAAAAAAAAATCTGACATTTTGCATGATAGAGTGTGTGATTTTTTAAGTAAATACTAAAAGCAATGTATTTCAAAAGACCACTGGTTGGAAACCAGTGGTATAGATAATAGGAACCTAATGACTTACGCCCAGTATTAATAACCTATCTCCAACGTCAATCTTAGATTGTTTCATACATCTGTCCAATCTCTAGATTGGATAGATATATGAAACAATCTAAGATTGACGTTGGAGATAGGTTATTAATATTATTTTAAGGCAAACATATTACATACGTTAACTAACGCCGTACATTATCTATTCAAGCCAGGGAAACACTAATATTAGTCAAATAACTAAACATAATAGAACCTAAATATTTTCATACAAAATGAAATACTAAATCAGCAAATTTTACTATATTCACTTTATTGACAGTATCATACATTTTCTATATTATCTATTGTTTAGACTCGTTAACCCATTGAAGGCTCGTTTGAATACAATTTTCATTTTCATTAGATACTGATTAATTGATTATTCGAATAAACATACAGTAATTTTATATTTACGTTTGTAGTGATGTGAAATAATGCGTGACAATTTTGGTGCACAAGGAATATTATAATGTTTATGTTTATAAGTCTTATTATTAAAAACATTTTATTTTTAAGCTATTCTGTATTATATTTAATAGTTAGAATGTATGTACAAGATTCACAAATATCACTGAATAAAAGCCTATATTTAAATTATTTTTATATTTCCGCTAAATAAAAAGAGGTTTAACCAAAAAGTAAAAACAGAAAAGTGAAAGAATAAGAGAGAAGTGTGAGTACACTATGCCACAGTGTCGTGGCGCAGCGTTTGAACAAAGACGACGGTTGTAAGTTCGAGTACCTCGCTATTAGCTAAATTAATATCGCTATTTTCATTTCCTAACTCTGGTAACAAGACAAAGTGCTAATGTTAGGAACAGAGTGTCTTAACACTAATTTCTCTCTGCCTACTCTATTATATGTGTGGTACACCAAGAAACTATGTAATATTAATAGTATTAAACGGCGATAAAGGTCATATCATATGTTGTGAGCGAACTCGGGTAAAAGAGGGCAGATTTGGTGAAAAAGATGATAAAAGCAGTGGCATTGTGTCAATAGTAGGTAGTAGGTGGTAGTTGCTTGTAGGCAACTGCCCATATTGGAAGTAAACTCGTGTAAAGGATTGTTATTGAGTGATACATATCACTTATTGCAATAAAACAGTATCACTTTTCAAACAGCTTAGAAACATATAGACTATGTGTGTTAAAATAGTAACTTTTTAAAGAAAAAAAACGTTAACCGCTTCCGATTCCTAACAATATTATAATTAGAGTGTAATAAAAAACATGTGAGTAAAGAGTGATCGTTGGCTCCATCACCCAATACTTATTTTGAAACTAAATATCATAAGTAATAGTGTCTATTATATAAAAAAAAACCTTTAAAATAGCAATAAAGATTATATTTTCCCTTTGGCGCGTGCACGTGTCAACATGGATGACATAAAAAAGCTACAATTAGCATTTCGAAAGGACAAAGCGCCGATAAATTGTATTCAAATTTTGCGTGACGCCTTCGCCCGTTAACAGCGTGACAGCGCCGTGACATGTCTCGCCTGCTGAATTGAACGGGGGTTTTATTAGGCATTCTACATACTTCAGTTGCGACGGGTATTAAAAATAGATGAAGTTGACTGTAGCTAGAATACATGGAACTGAGGATATTTAATAAAAAATGTTCGAAAATTTCTTTATATATATTAAATGTTATCTGTTAGACAACACTAGCAAAATTATATGGAATATTTCTATTTATTATTGTAACTTATTTTAGTACATTAAAAAAGTATTTTATTATAGATTCATGTCATTTTATTTTGTAAATTGGGTAGATTTGTTAATTTTATATATTTTATAAATTTTATATATGAAATTAGCTCATTTGATAGTAAGTTCAAAAATATACAAATGAACAATTTGTTTAACCATAAATTAAAAACTTATTAATTAATTATTTTTAAATTATTTTTAATATAGCAAATTGAAAAAATATGATATAAAAGACAGTGAAACACTTATCTGTATATCTTATTGGTACATAATGTATGAATAAATCATATTTTATTAATAATAAATCATATTTTTATTATTATAATCTCAATTTTTAAATATTTATTTATACAAGTTTAACGTCAGTCTTCTACCCTTATGTTCTCGCACAGTGACGCAATGACTCATTGAAGTCTGAGCGTGACAAAATAAATGCGTGTTCTAGTGACAACTGCACTTTTTGATTGATAGATACCGTAATTTTTTCCCAGGGGCGGGTTGCGGTCATAATATAACGGTTGCGATATACTTATTTGCTTTTATTATGTGCAATTTTGATAAGTCACCTCAATATGTGTGTTTTTCGCTCTGATTTAGTTTGTTTTTTGTGTAGTGAAGTTTAACGCCAATAATTTGAGTAAAAAAAAAACATTAAATTTACTAAAATTTATAAACAGTACTTACTATTAGTATTTGCTAGGACGACAAAAGTTTGTATAGCAATCTTTACCTCTAAAACATATTCTACTACGCATCTTTTAGAAAATGAAAAAGTATTTATTTCTATCGTTGAGTTCCGCCACTCAAGAGGCAATGCCTACAGAACTCGGCGGAAAGTGGGGAACGGAGTGTCTTACTACCGTGTGCGGGATACAGCGTGAAGCTGATTTGATTTATTTGATTTGATTTATTTATTTCTATAAAATATGAATGAGTAGTATGAGACAGTAAGCAAGAACCTGCATTGTTTCAAACAGTATCAGCTACAACAAAGTATAAATCACAATATAAAAGTACATCGCAGTCATCGTGGCACGGCTCACCCTCTCGATCTCGGTTCGATTCTTCGTCGAGAAAATAAATACTTTTATAACAAGACAAACCATAGCGTTGATTTCGGGCATGCGATACTTAGTAGATAGTTAAAAAATTGGAAAGAAAATGGAGATCGGAGTGTCTTAACACTAGGCTACCTCTTCCTACCCTATCCTGCTATATACCTACTAAGATACGGCGTGAATTAAAAGAAAATAACAAAACTACATTAACAAAACACAATATATTTATACATTAAACAATCTATAAGAAATAATACAACCTTTACTGGATATAAACCAAAATGATCTATCAATTATATCTCTGAATATTATTACAAGGGAGATGCTCAATGGCACGGAAAAATACTTATGAATGACTTTTATTTGCTTCGGCAGCGTTGATATAGAAACCAAAATATATTTATGTATTAGATAAAAGAGACGTTCATTTTGTTATAATACAATAATGTGCTTGTAAGTACAAAAAAAATATTTAAGTGACAGGTTGCTGTGAGGGGTTTTATTGCTGTAAATACTATATAATATACTTATTCCTATTAATCAGTTTTTAAATATATTTTATTATGAATTTTGCAATTACGATTAATTATTTTTTGTTACAACTTTTGTTGTTGTTTCCTTTATTCAATAACTTTTGTAAATTAAAGAATCATTATTGGTCAATCTTGGCGCAGGGGCCTTGTGCCCCTGTGACCCCCGTGTGACTGTAGGCGTGACAGTTTGTGGGTTCGATTCCCACTCGAGTAAATTAATTATTTAATATTTTTATTTTTTCGTTCTGATGTCAAGGCGATAGGCGAAGCTTTGAGTCCCACCAGTCGACAGGCAACGCCCCCAGAATTCGACAGAAAGTGGGGAGCGGAGTGTCTTAACACTAGGCTACGTTTACCTATTCTGCTACATGTACGTTAAAGGGTGAAAAATAAGGAATTACTATAAGAAATCATCAGTCAATTTACAAAATACTATTAACTTACTCATCATTTTATAATAGAAATAATCTCACATCTCTCAGAAGGTCTCACATTACTTTTAACAGTTTAAGTCGTATTACAATGAAAAGTCCCATCACTGCTAGTTTCTATACAAAAAACATAATAAAATAAACTAGCAAACTAATCGCAACTAAAAGCCATTGGTACGCTAGCGCTACATTAAGTTACCTTGGAGATCTCAAACAACACGAACGAACCACGAGCGTGGGCGACGCTTAAACTTTAAGTTCTATATAAAATTCGATACGTTCTATCGTAAACACGATATACAGACACAAGTAGCGACGTGAAAAGAAAGATAGATATATTTTATAAAAAATCCAACTAGCAAGCGCACGTAGAGCACACCGAGAACGTCATTCGATTCGTTTGTTATTTTATTTACACTCTACTCAGAATACTATTAAACATCGAAGATATTTGACTTTGACTTTGACTTTTGATTCTAAGAAGTCAATGTTTGCATTCATTGTTAAAACTTGTCACTGTTGTCATAATATTTTACTTTGCACTTAATTCTGTGAGAATGTAATGGTTGTTTGTTCAAATCTTCATTGGGGTTATCGAAGGTATCTGCTTAAATAAATTATTATTCATGTTTCGTCGAGCAATTGCTGCGTACGTCTTGGACGATATGTTTGTTTAAACATTGGAGTTATGGGGTTTGTGTTTGTTTTATAAACAATGTTTAGGTGTTGTGATGAAATATATTAGTGTTTTTTACTTTTAATTATTACTTAGTTTTAAAACATAGATAATATATGTTTATTCTGAAATAATAATAAAATTACATAATTTCAACTTCAAATCAAATCAAATCGAATTAGTTTCACTTTGTATGCAGCATACAGCAGGGAAGGCAGAGGAAACTTAATGTTAAGACACTCCGTTCCTAATTTTTCGCCAAATTTTTGGAGGCATTGTGTGTTGAATGGCAGAACTCAACGCCGCGCTTTATTTAGACACTAGAGCAAAGAAATTAAAATAAAAATTTATATAATTATTTCATTTAATCGAGTGGGAATCGAACCCACAACCAGTCGCGTTTACATTCACACACTTGTGCCCCTGCGCCACGACTGGCCCCATATTAATATTCTCTATTAGATAAAATTGTAAAAAAACAGCCAAATTCAATACTAAAAATACATTTCAATAATACTAATCCATAGTTCAAATAAACTAACGATATCCATTATTACTCACGAACTAAATCACAGAAGTTTCCATTGAAAAGACAATGGAGTAATTTAAGCAATTTATATCTCTATCGACATTCACATTCCCAGCACTAAAAGTTGGTTCATCGAAACATTTAATAGTGGTTATTACCGGTTACTTTGACGAAAAAGTGCATTAGAGGATAAAACTATTTTTTTTTTTTCAACTTCACGCTGTATCCCGCACACAGCAGGGTAGGCAGAGGGAACCTAGTGTTAAGACACTCCGTTCCCCACTTTCTGCCGAATTCTGGAGGCATTGCGTGTTGAGTGGCAGAACTCAACGCCGC
>DWQW01011732.1:0-11263 GCA_018249695.1 Heliconius erato demophoon
ACTTGTTGTTACTGTGTTACTTTGCTCAAGCTTCAGAGATAAATATGGTATGTGTATCGCGGACTTTTTTAAACATTATTTAAAGGACAATATTTTTGTAAAACATTATTTTTATGTATCTCATAAGATTGAGTCGGCGCACGCTATGTATGCGTTAAGCAAGCTCATTTTGGGTGACGTTTGCTTATAACAACAAATAAACTTTGCAAACCGTTGCTTAGCAACGGTCGGTTGTTATTAACATGGCGGAGTAAATTGCCTGTCAAATTGAAAAATATTTTAATATATTAGTATATATCGACAATATTACAAATATGAGAAAAAAAAGTAACCTATGTTCATCCCAAGCCCCTCAAGTATCTCTGGATGAGTATTTTATTACAATTGAATTAGCGGTTTGGCCCTGATTGCGGCACAGACAGACAGACAGACAGACAGACAGAGTTACTTTCGAATTTATAATATAGGTATGGATGGTCTTAAAAGTAGTTTCATGTTAGAACTGTAAATAACTAACTTTATTATGTATCTATAAGATACATTATGATTAAGTATTTTAAGGTCTTTTAATGTGAAATTGCAAGAATTAGTGGCGGCGTTCAAATCCTCTGAGACTATGTAAGCATTAAAGTCTTGTGTTATAACTTTTGATTTAAAAAAACGACGACTAAATAGAAAGTTGTCTCTTAGTTTTAAAATTGCAGATCAATTCTTTAAATACATAAATAAATATTCTATTAGATCGTGAGTGAACTTCCTGCTTGTCTGGCATACAGCAGGATAGACGTGAAGAAGCTAGGAGTGTTACGACATTGTGTTCTCTCTTTTCACTTGCATTCTTTACACTGTATATTTAGTGGCGTAACTCAACAGTATATTATAGTCATACTTAAAGTCAGATTTATTCTATTCATTTAACTGGGTTTCCTGAGGCCAGTCGTGGCGCAGCGTCACGGGGTGTGACTGCAAAATCGACTGGTTGTGGTTTCGATCCCCACTCGAGGAGATGAAATATTTACTTAAATTTATATTTCCATTTCTTCGCTCTGGTGTCGAGGCTAAGCGCAGCGTTAAGTTCTGCCACTCAACACGCAATGCCTCCAGAATTCGGCAGAAAGTGGGGAACGGAGTGTCTTAACACTAGGCTCCCTCTGCCTACCCTGCTGTGTGCGGGATACAGCATGAAGCTGATTTATTTTTTATTTTATTTTATTTAACTAGGTTTATTTTTTGAGACAATGTGAACCGGATGTATACCTTCAAATTTTTATCTTAGGTGCGTGATGTCACCCGGCGCCTGATTCACTATCAAGAATAAAGAAGATTAAGTTCACTTCAAATTGGAATGTATCCTGTAAATACTGAATCATCTTAAAAGATAATAAATATGCAATAAAATCTTTCGAGGCCGCTATGTAAAAATATTTTATTTAAAGTAAACGGTTTATATTTTTTTAATAAATTATGTTTTCATGATATAATTATTGCTTACTGTATTCTGTCTCTCTATCTTGTGCTTTATTCTGTTTGTCGTTTTCATATAGGATACATTAGTATGTTTTCTTGCGTCAATATATTTTTTAATAAATTGTTACTGTTTCCACTTTACACTTTAGGCTGGAAGATATCATTTCATTGTACTTTCGTCTTCCTGTCTCAGTGTATATGCTATTTACATACTTGTCAGCTCAACCCTGCTTTTTGACTTGTCCCCATCATGTCATTTCCCCGAGTGGGAATCAAACCCATATCCATTAAGTTAACAGCCATAAACTTTTATAATATTTGTATTATTTAACAGAAAAATAAAACATTTATTTTGTCACACCTTCAATACAATACTAAAAGTATTTAAATAGTAAATAATTACACTAAATATAAAATTTTAAACACGAACAAAATATAGAAAAACACAGGAGCTACCTGTTTGTTTGATCGGTCAAAACATTTAAATGACATCATCTGTTCATAACCAAATTCTGACACGTAGTTGATCGATTGTATCGATATTACGCAGGCGCTTATCATATTCGCTGTCTCAGCATAATATGCCAAATGTGAAAATTTCAATTACATAACCATTTTGTATTGAGACAAATGATTGATAATGTCGTTGAGTTTGAGATTATATTTATACTAATATTACAAGGCTTTATTTGATAGCAAGCGTTAACCTCTGGTCTACTCGTTCGAATCGAAATAAATGTTTTTGTGTTGTTTAGTCCATTTATCGAGGAAAGCTCAGCTTCACGCTGTATCCCGCACACAGCAGGGTTCCCCACTTTCTGCCGAATTCTGGAGGCATTGCGTGTTGAGAGGCAGAAATCAACGCCGCACTTTGCCTCGACACCAGAGCGAAGAAATGGAAATATAAATTTAAATATATATTTCATTCCTCGAGTGGGGATCGAACCCACAACCAATCGGTTTTACAGTCACACTTTGTGCCTCTGCGCCACGGCTGGCCTCATATTGAGGAAAGCTATTGGCATAAAACTATGTTAATCACATCGATGTACCTCGCTGTACCTTCAGTCAGTTACTATGGGCATTTACAATGTGCCATACACAACTCTTGCAGCTTACAGCTTCAAAGTGCCTAAAGATTGTGATTACTGCGAACGGAAAAAAAATTTGCTTTTAGGGGTGGAGGGCGGAAATGTCGAGTAGTTCATAGAGCCAAGAGGCGTAATTAGAATATAATATCGTCAGATTAGAGTGTAAACCTGCTTATCACGAATTCAGCAAATTCTCAGGAGAGACAAAATTACGTTTTTGTTACACTTTCAAATACTATAAAAATCTACAAGTACCTACATAAGGACACAACCGAGTTTAACAGGAGCACACTCTAAGCCGACGATATGATAAAAATGTAAACCAATATTAATTATCTACGCATTTTCCTAAGATTCATAACAAACGGGGAAGTGACATAATGTTCATATGTTGCAATACTATCCAAAAGAGAACGCAATTATATCTAATTACATACATATCTCATTTAATTGGGTGTTACAATTAACAAAATCGCCTTTCATAGGAAGATAATTAACATTGTTTTGAAATTGTGAGTAATTTACAGTTTAGTCTGGCTTGAAATGCAGCATCTTCTCGTTATTTGTTTAAAAGAGTTATTTGTCTAAATACCTCTATTATATATTGTTACTAGTGTTGAAATGGAAATAACTAAGACTTGTGAATGACAAATGTTTCATTGGATGAATAACTCTTTTATATTCAAAAACGAGAAGATTCTATATTCCAAGCCAGCCTAAACTGTTAATCACTTAAAATGTTAAAACATTTTAAGTGATTAACAGATTATCTTTTTTTAGGGAAAGGAAGCGCAGCAGGTTCAGTAGGTTTTATAGAAAAATCTATGTGGGATATCTAATATAAATTATAGCGTTGCGACACAAAAATATTTAATTAATTCTAACCAGTGATTCCGGAGATTCCAGCCTTGTGATTTTTAGATATAAATATTATTAATCGCGATTTGCAATGAAAATCGATATTTTTCTTACTTCTTTATCGACCTCATAATAACACAATTATAACAAATCTCGATAATAAAACTATATTTTAACATCTCTACAATATTTTTTTCATATTTAATGTTCCACACTTAGGAAACGAAAACACTTTTATATAACGTATAAAAAAATTATTATAATTTTCTAAAAAAGTATTCCCCTACAATAACTCCCACACATTGTTTCAACTTCCTAAGTCTATGGAAGTGTAATTAATAAAGATTGCAGGAAATAAGAGGCTCAATAAGAACACCGTTACACGCTTTACGCAATGAACAAATTATGATTTGAATACATATGTATGATTTATGTAACGCTAGAGAAGTTTACTTTCATTTTAAAGTAAATATTTGTTATTTTCTGTTGTAATTTAAATTGAGCTATATTCTATTTATAGCTATAGACAGAGAAACTTTAGTGATATTTTTTAGGATTTCGCACCCAAAGGTTAGGACGGGACCGTTTTACTAAGACTTCACTGTCTGTCTGTCCGCCTGTCACTAGGCTGTATCTCATGAACCGTTATAGTTAAACAGTTCTGTTTTTGCTATAACAAAATACTAAAAAACAGAATAAAATTAACATTTAAGGGTTCTCCCATGCAACAAACGTGATTTTGCCGTTTTTATAGATAATGAATGATACGAAACTCTTCGGGCGCGAATCAACCTCGCATTTGGCCGGTTTTTTAACTGACTGATATTTCATATTTAGCTCTGTGATAAATTTAATAAGTGTTTGTAGTTTGTCTACAAATTTCTCGGAAGCTAAAAGTCACATAAATATGATTCTTTCTGATTTAAAGATATATACTTGTATATTGCATCTTAAGGAACAATTAATGTTTAATCAAAGTCGATTCAGTACTTTTTGAGATATTTAGGCATAGGTAACTCCGTATATCTAGATGAGACATATACAATATAAGTACCCAAGTAATTGACAGGTATTTAAAGTCAGTTTGATATTTTAATTTACTTTTTTAATCCACTTGCCGCCATTTTACTATTACACGTCAGGTAGAGGAACCTAACAATATTGTATAATGCCTCTTATCTCCTACGTAACTTATTAAATTACAAATGCTGTCGTGGTACGCGCGTCTGCGTCTAGTCTCTTACTCGTATTACAAGATAAAGCATATACATAATGAGATTTCCTTTACATTTACATCATTTGCTATTACATATTCTATCTCTTGTGGCTTATAATTTTATTTGTGTGGACTTTAGAACGCGACAAGAATGGAAAATCTTGTTCTTTTCCCGTTCTCGTAGAAATTTCTCTGTCTCTCTTAGTGCTTGTCTACATTCCCTAACCTACCTACATGCCAAATTTAAGCTTGTTATAGCTATTTGTCCTGTATTTCGACTGTGCCTTGTCTGTCAGTCACTTTGCAACGGAAATGTTTTATATATATTTTAATAGACAATGTTTTCTGCTATTATGTTTAGGGCATTCTAGAAGGAAGACATACAAGAACTAGGAACCTAATTATGCATATAAAAAAATACTCTTTTAAATTTAAAATAAGCATATATAAGAATATGTTCTGAATAATTTAAAAATGAAAAATAATAAACAAAAGACAATTTAACAAGCTTAGATGGTTATGTAGGTTAAAAGTTCGTAAAACAATCAAACTTATTACAATGAAATATTCAAAATTTTGATTCTGTAATGCCAGCATAATCTCGACGGAACTGTTACGAGTAAATCACCAAAATAACAGATGTTATTTTGGTGATTTAAACAAAGTCAAGCGTAAAATAAGGCGGTCGTTGCAAAAGTAATTGGAAGCGTACTAAACTATTATTAGATATTATTAAAAAAAATGACTGATAATGTTAACTGACAATGGTTGTGCGGTGGTTGTGGATTCAATTCTAGGAAGAACATATTTTATTGAAGATATCACAGAATATGATGTTATTAGGTGTTGTTAATATGTAATAAATTGCAGAAAGTAAAACATAAGTTATAATATACTTTAAATATTTATTCAAGTGGCTTCATCCATAATAGTTGCAATATACTTTCTTAACAAATACAATATATTATGTTAATGGCTATTAAGTACATACTATATATTTTGAGAATTTCACTTCTCTTTCTCGATATTCTAAAATTGTTATAGGAATATTTTTTAGTTTAAAGTGGTGTTATAACTTAATAAGCATAGAGGATACAAAACAGTAGTATCAAGACACTTTTTCTCCGTTTTTTGAAAAAAATTGACACAGTGATTTGAGTGGCGGATCTCAACGCTGTACTTTGTCAGTAATTCAAATTCAGGAAATCAAAATAATTATTTTCTTCGACTAACAAGCGAAACAATCGCGTTTACAATGTGCAATTATGTCATGAGAATTATAAGTATCAAACATATATTTTTTTATTAAGAATACCTATGATAGTTGTATCTTCCAGTTTCTTAACGTTCATTCCAAAATTGTCATTATATTTAAATGTCAAAAGGCAAAAACACCATTATTACAAATTAAATAAATAAAAATTCAATGCAATAGTGTAAACTTTAACAAAAAAAATATGAATATTGTCAACAATCAACAATAGAATATATTGAAATTCAAATAACTTTTTGGGAAGAATCAAGTCGTGAAAATAAGATATCGATCTTAATCTAGATTTACTCACGTAACAGTGAAAGTTGTATTTTTTTATAATAAATATCATAATGACGACGTCTTTTACTTATAGCATATGTTAAGTGTAAATGAATTTGACATAACATGTATGTCCAGTTAATTTATACTTTAAATATATTTTAAAAAACCTATGAGAGGCAACGCTTGCTTGATTTTTAATTATAAAAAGTAATTTTATTTTTACAATTTGTACGATAAATATGTAATGACTTTAAAATAAAAAAATAAGTTATTTTTTGTCACGTCTATTTCTATATTTTACATACGCAACCTATTAACCAAGATCTGTCAACTGTCAACAGTCGGATTTAAGGCAACACAAACAACACGCTACCAAATGATGAGCTGATAAGTGAAGTGCTTTCATAGTTCTCATATCTGCGGCACATTGTTTTCATATATTGTCGTGACAGTGCAAACGTATCCAATGACAAACGAATCCTTTAATAAAGTACGAGAAGAAATATATTAAATAATGAAATTGATATAAAATTTAATAATTCATGGAAAAAATTGAATAATTCATATTAGAGATATTTAGAAAACAATATATAAAAATATTTTATGACATAGCTATACTTAAATATAGAAAGATGATCATTTCAGTACACGGTCAAAAGCACGACAACGACATTACAATTGATTTCACAAAAGGATAAAAAAATATTTGTTCTTCTTCTATTATAAAAAATCATAAAATTTAAAAAAAAAATCAAATATTTTTCATGAAAAATAAATATATATTTTTTAGCTCCTAGCTGTAAATATAAAACTTTGATTTAATGTTTTTTATTAAAATTATATAAAACCTTATCTATATGGGCCGCATTTTAAACAATCAAAGATGAAAAGGAAAGACCGAAAAATTAGAAGAAAAAGAAACTATCATTTTAAATTAAAATAAATAAAAAATTATTTAAATTAATTTAATTTATCTTATTATAATATCTTTTATATTAAGATACAAAATTATAAAAAAAATTTGAAGAGTTGATTATATAACGTTAATATTTCTACGAATCGCGGTGAGGTACTAGGTTCCCTTTGCCTACTATAAGAACGTTAGAAATATGAAGCTACTAAGAAAAACATATTTAGATTCAAAATGACAGAAACGGGGTTCCATTTCCTTCTAAATTCACTGAAATACTTTTAGCTAGAATAAGTCGAGACAATTAAAAAGAGGCCAGTCGTGGCGCAGCACAGTGTGACTGTAAAACCGACTGGTTGTGTGTTCGATCCCCAATCGAAGAGATGAAATATTTACTTAATTTATATTTCCATTTCTTCGCTCTGGTGTCGAGGCAAAGCGCGGCGTTGAGTTCTGCCACTCAACACGCAATGCCTCACACGCTGACAGAAAGTGGGGAACGGAGTGTCTTAACAATAGGTTCCCTCTGCCTACCCTGCAGTGTGCGGGATACAGCGTGAAGCTGATTAAATTAAAAAAAAGGCCAATTATACATATAGGTACTGCGCCACAGATGATTGTTTACTGTTACAATAGTGGGCGATATCATCTTGTGAGATAACACGCTGCGACCATGATTGATCAAGCTTCCGTACTTATTTATAGCTTATCGTGCATTGACAACACTGTTTCCAATTTGTTTTTGTGGAAGTCACGAATGTTATAGCATTAGCACTTAGCAGTAATACATATGTATATGAAATAGATTTACCGTATAGATATACAGTTTAGATGTAAATATTACTTTTTTTACTGCGCGTTTAATACCCGTATATGGCAGGCTGGCCAGAGGGAATCTAGTGTTTATTTTCGAAATATTGTTTCTAGAGAGGCGCTGTGCTCTGTTATGAAATTAAATTAATCATCCCACCGTGACAGTTGTGGGTTCGAGTGGAAATCGAACCCACAACCGTTACATTTATAGTCAGACATTATTCCGCTAAGTTATGACGGACTCAATTTATTAAAGCCTTGCCTATAAATTGCAAATTAGGCAGAGAGAGCCATATGTTAAGACTTAAGACACTCTGTTCTCCACTTGTATACTATTTTTTTTTTTCACTTTTCCTTATAAGACTGGTAAAAATATATTTTTACCCTGTGTAAGATTTACAATAAGACGAGTCACCACAATGCGCCTATAACTATGTAATATAAAGAAAGATACCATTTATAGTGGAGACTGGAGGTGAAAGTATATGACTTAAATATTTTTATTGAATATCATAATATTTAGTGTTATATTTTTAAGGCTTATGAGATGTTTTTCTGTTACATGTTTAGCAGCAAGCTGGAAATTAACTTGTTATATATATTTTTTACATTTAGAAATTTACATTAATAAAATTAAATGGTAATACAACGCGTAAAAGAAGCATAAAATTGGAATTAAATCACTATACATAGACATTCAATTTGTCAGTTTTTAACTAGTAAGAAAGGTGCAAAAACAGGAAAATAGACCTTATCCATATACAATTAAATGCAAAAATCCTTTAATTCTTGAAAACAATATCGCAAAGTATAAGGCGTGAGCAAAAGTCATAAACCAATATATTACAACTGCGTATAATTTTTAAGTTACATAATTTTCAATCTTAACATAAGGTAGCAAAGTATAATTTCATGTAGCATTCTTTTATAATGTGTAGTTTATTCTGATAAAAAAAGGCTAATTCGTTATGTACAAGTACTAAGTTCAAGGTAGCTTAGGTATAAGTATGAGTACATTAATATCCATCGTCATGTATACGGATTACGAAAAAAAGGTCTTTTTACGTATGTTTGTAGTTATAATACGCTGTTAAGAATATATGATGTTTATTATTATTCGTTTATTTATTATTCAGCTAGGGGTAGGCTCAGGGCAGACATAGGGAACCTAGTGTTAAGACACTCTGTTGTCAATAAGAAACTTCGGTTACCCACTTTTGGCCGATTTTTTGGAGGTATTGCGTGTTGAATTGCGAAATTCAACGCCGCGCCGTGCCTCGTCAAAAGAGCAAAAAATTAAAATATTAAATATTTCATTCCCTCGAATGAGTATTGGAACTACTACCTGTCGCGTTTGCAGTCACATACTTGCCCCCTGCGCCACTATTGACATAACGATGTTTTGTCTAAGTGCCCTACAAAGTTTTAACTGAAACTACGGCTTAAAACGCTAAAATTAGAAATAGAGGGTCTTTGAGGAGTGTAGGGGAGCGCTAAGATGATTTGAAAGAGAAACGCTTGAAAAAAAGATTTCTACTATATAAAATTGTGAATAGTTTATTTTCTTATATCAGTTTCTAAAATTTAGCTTAATATTAGTACTATCCAAATATAGTAAATTGCTTTTCAATATTTCCTTATAAGCGTTTAAACACTCCAAAACTATACTTAACGACAACTAATAGTCCGTTTAAAATCTCTAGAAAATCAATCAAATGACTTCCCGCAATTAAAAATAATTAGTTAGTTACTTTTTTGTATTTCTTCGCTTCTAACGTGTCACACGTAATTGAGGTTTTGTTATTTAAAAAAATAAAAAATAATACTGTAATTCTGTTTATATTTAATTATACCAACATACAAAAGGAAACGACTTTTTAATTTGTTTGGGAGAAGGATAATTTTTTATTATTATTGGTAATTTAATTTAAATAATTAAAATTTTCTTTCCTATATTTGTGAAAAATTAATAGTGAAATGTACAATGAAGAAAAAAAAATACCACAATCCATATACATTAGAGGCCGTCGTGCGGCAGGAGCACAAGTGTGTGACTGTAACCCAATGGTTTTGGGTTCGATTCCCACTTGGATGGGCTCTGGTACCAAGGCAAAAAGCGCAGTGTTAAGTTCTGCCATTCAACACGCAATGCCTCGAACATTCGGCGGAAAGTGGGGAACGGAAGTGATTTAACACTAAGTTTCTTCTGTCTACCCTACTATATGCGGGAACCATGTAAAAAATACTTAATTATTATGTGCTCCTACTTCACACTATAATACATACGTACATCTAAAGAAATATTTCTGAAATTATTCAAGTAATTTTGTCACTAAATTTGATAACGACTAGGCAAGACTGCTCACACACCGAATGATTAATGTAGCGTTATACAGAGGCAGGAGACACGCGTAACATATGGGTAAGTAGACCATTCGGAACAAAAGAAAGCTAATTTTGTGATTTTGCACAACTTTCCGCTCTCATACCTCCTTATATGTACTCTTATATGTTTTACTAGTAAGTTATTTTTTCTTAAAATCTCATAAAATATATAAATTTCGTAGAATTTAATGATTACTTTTATATTTAATAAAAATATTCCATTACACGGCGGCAAAATTTACGTTACGGAAAGTAACTTGAATCGAACTAACTAGAATTTGATGTCAATATTAATTATTGTTTTTTTCCCACTACTAAACCTGACTTTTATTTGACGAAAATTATTATAAAACGAGATAAGTAATTATAAAGCGATCATAACATTCTTGTACGAGAGAACTACCAGCCCAAAACCATAATGACACATGGCCATTACCCCAACTGTTGAACTAACCTGGCGAAAAAACAAAACAAAAGAACAATTGAAGATGAATAAACAAAAAGAATTTTCGTTTGTACGTTAATTATTTAAAATCTCGTTCCTTTATTTATATTGACAATTAGAGTTAAGGGTTAAATGTAAGCCATATAAAGGCATATGTTTTTATACAACCTTTTAACCTTTGTATTTATAGACTTACTAGCGGACCCGGACGCGGCTTCGCCCGCTTGAACTATACGAATGCTTATTAGATATATTTATGAAATTGTTTTTGAAAATATCTAATTTAAATGAAAAAAATTATAAGTTAACGTAATCATATTAAAATATTAATAAAAAAAACTAAACAAAACCAGCTACATTATTAATATCATCAAAGTAAAATAAATATTTAAAAGAATCAAAATTAAATGTGTCGTGCTATGTTTTAGCAAGTGCATGTGGTTATTTACATAATATTCAAATACAATAAAAAAATATTATATTTTTTGTCCCTGTCTGTCTTTCTATTTCCCCGAGCTAATGTCCAGAATAACTGAACTGA
>DWQW01011733.1:0-11263 GCA_018249695.1 Heliconius erato demophoon
ACTTAGGAAAGAAAAATACTTACTAATTTTTAAATATTTTTAAACATTTTTTAAAGTGTTATTCCACACTTAGGAAAGAAAAATACTTACTAATTTTTAAATATTTTTAAACATTTTTTAAAGTGTTATTCCACACTTAGGAAAGAAAAATACTTACTAATTTTTAAATATTTTTAAACATTTTTTAAAGTGTTGTTCCACACTTAGGAAAGAAAAATACTTATTCAGAAAACGTATAAAAAATTGAACGTGCGGGAATCGAACCCGCGCCTCCTGGAAACCGACCAGGCGCTCTGACCGCTAAGCCATACGATCTCATCAAGCTACATCGAAATTTTTATACGCTTGTTACAACTTATTATGAAGTAATTTCGAAATTACAAGAACGTATGGCTTAGCGGTCAGAGCGCCTACTCCGACTGTCGTATAAATAGTTTATAATTTGTTACCGTCTAATATCTTTATAATATTTAATTAAATATATAGACAAATTGGCTTTATTGTCAGACATTGAATATACTCATATTATACCATATTCACAAATTGTAAATACGTATTTTGATATAGATAATAAATATTTTTTATATCATATTATAAATTATACAATTATATTTATACATATTATACGCATCTAACAGAGATGGCATCAAGCATTCGACGTACATTATTAAAATTGTAATCTTATCTATCTCTTAGAATATGTTCATGTATTTATTTCCACTTACTAATTAAATAATATTTATCTCTGTATATTGACGGCATTATATACATTAATATTACTTTTTAGTTTTAACAATAATTTATTAAAAACTTACCGACGAAGTATTCCAAAGCAAACAATCGTAGATAGTGAAAGCACTTATAATAACTTGTCTCGTTAACTATATTATTATCTTATTCACAATATGTCATGCTTTTTAAACAAAAAATATAACTAATTATATATTAATAATTAATAATTAATAATTAATAATATATATAAAAGGACTTGTGCTGACTGACTGAGGTAAGACGCACGCAGAGCCGTAACCGCTGATGGTAGTAACGTGAAATTTGGGCAGATGTTTATTTTCATATTCTGGACATCCACTAAGAAAGGAATTTGAAAAATTTTAACCCTAAAGGGATGAAATATGGGTTGAAAGTTTGTATGGAAAAAAAAATAATCTGTACTGATTTTTATAAAATTTGAAATTCAGACTTTTAAAAACATTTCATTGAACACGTGTTTCATGGTTTTTAAGAATGCCCTAAGGGTTCAAATAAGGGGTGGAAAGTTTATATGGAAAAATCTTTAAATTGCCACCGAATTTTATAAAAATTTTAATTCAGACTGTTAAAAATATTTTATTGAACACGTGTTTCGTGGTTTTTTTAGAATTCGCTCCTAATAAGCGGGCGAAGCCGCGCGCGCCCTCTAGTTAATAATAAATTAAAACTTCTCTATGCATTTTTTGAACAGCTATCCTTCACCAGGCGCGTCCGCCATCTCTTTCTTTCCTTTTTCATTTAACTTTGACGTTGATAGTAACTTATTCAGCCAACATTATATTCTGCAATATTAAAATATTAATACTGTTATTATTTCTTTTAAATTAATATATAGTAATTATTTATAGTTATTAAATTATTTTTAATAAATAATTATAATAATAAATATACTTTATATCTTTGAGTCTACATATGGTAAGTATATTACTTTAATATTACTTGTGAATGGAACGTAATTAAAGAAATGAACTAAATTATTATTTTAAAAATTGTATTTATCGTAAATATAAATTAAATAATATTATAAATTATATTTATTAAATTGTTTTATAAATTATTATAATTTTTTAATTGATTATATCATTCACTACATTACATATTGTAGCTTATTAGAAATATGTGGAGATATATTCTCCACTGATAAAATTAAAAAACACAGAGCTCGTAATAAAAAAATATATTAATATAAAATGAGACAAATTAAGTGGTTTGTTTATTTAAAATATGATAGCTTACACTTTAACAGATGGCCCGTACCCTTGTTTTTCATACCTTCATAAATCAAAACCGTAAAAATTTTTGCTTTCTATTATTCTTTTTAAGTGTCCCTATATCCATTTTAGTCAAAATTACTAAATATAAAGACAAAATATTTTTACTGTTTTATTATATATTTTTTTATTACTATTTTATCCCTGCGTCACTGTATCGTCGGGTTAGAGAGCCAAATATTGCACGTTGCAAAACGGGGTTTCTGTCTGGATGAAGCCCTTGCCAACTTATTGCAGGTGTAGGGCGAGGTGCCTGCGCGTTTAGCAGCGACGCACTAGCCGTGCCCAGTTTCTATGTCTATTATTGTATTTTTTTTATGGAAAAGGACAAAGGAAACGAGCGTTCGGGTCACCTGATGGTAAGTGATTACCGCCGCCCACGGCCCCGTGCAACACCAGAGGAGCTACAGGTGCGTTGCCGGCCTTTAAGGTGGAGATAGACGCGCTTTTTGAAGGTACTCATGTCATATCGACCTGGAAACACTGCCGCGGTTAGGCCATTCCACAGTTCCGTGGCGCTTGAAAGGAAGTTCTTACGAAACCGCACACTAGTGGATTGCGACGTGGTGTTGCCAGGTGGTGTGGATGATATTTTAGTACTCCATATGAGGCCAAACCTGGGCCCTATATAGGGCCAATGTTTTGGCGTGAAGAACCGTCTCGCTCTGTTTATGACCCCCAGTTTCTTCGAGGCCAACTTGGCCTTGCTTTCTGGGTATAAGGGGAATATTTTGAAAGACTGGCGATATGATAAATGGATTTTTTTTGCAGTGGTTAACGCGCAAACTTGTATCTTCAGGGAGTTAAATTTAACTACGTTCTTTTCACCCCATGATGAAACACAAGCAGCAGCGGGTGGCGGTTTTAAAATGGAACGGCTCCCATCTATCATCCAAAACCTTTGTGGGGAAAAATCGAGAGGAGAGGAATAGAATAAATAGCAAAGAGGATAGGAATATTTATTTAGAAAACGTACGAAAATTTAAACCTAGCGGGACTCGAACCCGCGCCTCCTGGAACCCGAACAAGTGATCTGACCACTAAGCCTTACATTCTCATCAAGGTACGTGAAAATTTTTTTAAAGCTTCTCACAACTTATTTGTTAGCATCTCTGTAGGGAGATTTTTATAAATTTCCTCTACCCAAAAATAATTACTAAGAATTATCGTCTGGCAAGAGAGAATGCTATTTATTAAATATTTTTAATATTTTTAAAGTGTTATTCCACACATATAAAAGAAAAATACTTATTTAGAAAACGTACGAAAATTTGAACGAGATAGGAGTATAAGAAAAAAGTAGAGAGAGTGTTAATAGGACACCACTTTTATGGACTGGATGAAGGCATAACAAGTGATGGCTCCAGGATCCAGGGTGTCATACCCGTATGCCCAAGAACAAACATAAGACAGACCTTAGTCCGAGCACCCTTGGCATAATACATTCCTAATAAGAAATTCAAAATAAAAATATATTCTATTCTGTAACTTTCCTTCTGTATCACTATACAACATTATTTTTTTGTATACTATTAATTCTACAAAGTGGCACATGGCGGTGATCAATCTGCGTCGAGGTCTCCAGTAGTCACCGCACGCGCGCGTACATGCGAGTACTTCACTTATAAATACAATTGTTACGTTTTAAACGTATCATTTCTATACACTTATACATCTATACATCTCACAGAAATTTAATTCACAAATTGAAGACGAAATACAATGATATCTGTATTTAAGTTGGCTTATTAGCAAAAATATACATATTCTTTTTAATGAAATAAATCTGTTTGTGATTTTTTAAAAGCGTGGAGGTACGGTGAGTATAATCTGAGCGAGTCTAGAAAACAATACAGTATACACTCTAGCATATTAGCTATTCTATATATTTTATAGGGGAAGGCAGTTTTGATATTTTTTTGTATATTAGCTTCACACTGTATTCTGCTACATGCTGGGAAGGCTGAGGTAGCCTAGTGTTAAGAAATTCCGCTCCTTACTTTTCGCCGAATTCTGGAGGCATTGCGTGTTGAGTGGCGAAACTCAACGTCGCGCTTTGCCTCAACTCCGGAGCGAAGAAATGAAAATTTAAAATATTTCATTTCCTCAAGTGGGGATCGAATCTGTCAGTACACAAACTCAAACACACTTGTGCATTTGCGCCACGACTGGCCGGCTGGACTGGCTGGTTTTTTGTTCATAAAGATATTGTACACGTCAAAAATGTTTTCTGTAGATATCCGTATCCGTATCGGCGGATATCCGAACGAGAAGAAAGATCCATTACTGTTTTTTTTTAAGCTGACAAGCTTTAAATAAAAACGATAATATTAGTAGGCTCTCTAAATCAAAAAAGTATATACGAGTAATGTCACTGACTGATGTGATCTTTTTAATTAATAATCTGCCAATACTACAGATAGTTTTGGCCTCTTGGTAATCTTTTTTCTGATATATTCTATGAGTACGTAATGCAGCTTACCACGTACATCGATCGAGTTAGAAAGTTAAGATCCGTATATAAATCTATAACACAGTCGTAAAGTTATGTACTTTAATACTGCAATAATCTAAACGGGGGAAGATTCGAGTTCAAGTATTTACTGGCGCACTACGAACGAACTTTAGTAATCAGCGCCACTACCGACGCGCCGCGCCGCCGACTCCTGTTGACACTCAGCCGTGTTATGTGGATCATTGGATTTGTTGCTTTACAATTGCTAGCGAAAGATGTTCCAAATATTTTTCCATTAAAACAAATAAAGCCTAAAATATTTGATTCTGACTGTCGTAGTCAGATGCACAGTGACACATTACCAGACTGACTGTCAACGTGACGATTGTGGGTTCGATTCCCATTTGGAGGTGTCGGAGCACTATTAGAGTTAGTTAGGTAAGTTTTAGTTAAGCAACCGAAGCTCTTCAATTTGCTACTTCTCTTATAACAGGCGTTTTATATTGACATATGTGTCATATGTGTCATGAAACAGCATCATCACAAATAAAGACTACTTATAGTTATAGATAGGTAATAAAATATCAAATACAAGTCAATAGGCAATAGTGGAAAGGATTAAGATTCAATCCCAGTACTTGTGGTATCTGCGAAGTGGATGCACTTTGTTTCCGCGCCTGAATATTAAGTTGCCCACCCCCACCCCCCCCCCCCCCCCCCCCCTCCCCCCGACTACAGCCTTCCCTTCTCCTTTCGCTTTCCCTGCCAACCCCCTGAGCCACCCTCGACCTTGGGTCCTTTATTGCTCTGATTGTGGTTAATCGACAGTGATTGGAAAATCTATGAGCTCTGATTTGAAACATTTATGAACGTCGCAATGCAATATTTTATAACAATAAAAATAAATATATTTAAATTATACTATATTTTGACGATGATATTTCTTAGTAATTATCTACGTATGGCTTAGTGGTCAGAGCGCCTGGTGGGTTTCCAGGAGGCGCGGGTTCGAGTCCCGCTACGTTCAAATTTTTATATGTTTTCTAAATAAGTATTTTTCTTTCCTAAGTGTGGACTTTAAAAATGTTAAGAAATATAAGTGACTAAAATTTTGTACTTAATTCTTCAACAGCTTAAAATGTCTGTAAGTTTTATTTATTAATTTTTATTCATTTTCCATACGTAATAGAACACGTTTTTAATGTTATTCCCTTAAGGTGGTAGTAACGGAAACGGTAAAATCTACTCTGATTCAACAATCAGAGTAGATTTTACCGTTTCCGTTTCATTGACCGTTTCTTATAAATAAAAATTAAGTATCTGTTTGTGATTCCAAAAAAACTTTTATTGCAAGTGCATGTGGATTTACATGATACGCAAATACAAAAAAAATCAATTTTATAATTTTTGTCTCTGTCTTTCTATTCCCCGAGCTAATAATGTCCGGAATTTCCACTTGATAGAGATTTACCTACCCGAGACAAACGTGTACGTAGATACTGTGAACGGTATGTAGATACTGTATGAAATTATAATTACAATTTATTAAGTGTATAACAACGGCACAGATAACCGAAATTAACTAACCAATCATTCTTTCCTAAATATACTTAAATAAAAAGAAGCGGGCGATGCCGCGCAGGGCCAAAGCATACACCACACCAAGAAATTAAAAAAATATATCTAATCTACTCTCGAATAAGCGGAGAGAACCAAAGAAAAATATTAATTATTAATAAACAGCAAATAACCACATAAAAATTAACAGAATACCGAAAATGTATTAAAATTTATAAAACCGTATATGCCATCCTGGAGGTTTTTTAGATTTTTTAAGACAATATTTTTGTAAAACATTATTTTTATAAGGTTGTGACAGGTGAGCGTGCGAACCATATGAGCGGTCAAGACGCCCATTTTGGGCAACCTTTTCTTAAAACAACAAAATTCCTTGTTGCTTAGCGACGGTTGTATTAACATGATTAAATAAATTAGTTGTTAAATTGAAAAGTATTTAAATATATTAGTATATATCGAGAATATTACAAATATAAGAAAAATAAAGTAAACTATGTCTATTTCAAGACTCTCAAGTACCTCTGTAAGAAATTTTAGCACAATCAGGTCAGCGGTTTGGAAGGCCAGATCTAACATTCTTAAAAGCTCTGTCTGTCTTTAGGGGGACTGACAGACAGAGTTACTTTCGAATTTATAATATATGTATGGATTTAAAGGAAGTAAACACAAAGGTCTTCGGATGTAGGGTTTGCTAAACTAATTACTTTATTAATTAAATAAAAAAAGAAAGGATATAAAAATGTTGTAAGGAGACGATTGTAAGGAGCGGTAATTACTTTTTGTTCGTAATCATCAATCAACCCCCCTCTCTCGGGGCAACAACACCGATCGCTCATTTCACGCAAAAATTCGTCTTTGATGGATAATATAAATCAATTTGCAGGTCGTGGAGCGTGTGTATGTATGTATAGCGAGCGTTTGCATGTATGTATGTACAAGCGTATATGTATATAAGTAGTGTGCGAGTGTGTGCGTGTGCGCGCGTGCACGCACACACGCGTCGCCGCGGGCGCTCAGGTAATTATTTACAAGCTGACACTACACTTACGCTGTAAGTTGATTTATTGCGGTCCGCATCAAAAGTTCTGCCGATTTTTAACATAACTTGTTGTGCGGAATTGATTGTAAGTGTCAATGGAATTTATTGATAAAGAATAAAATGTAACATTCTACGACATACGACTACGACAGTGTGTACTTCAATCCTGTAGATAAATTATCTCGACGTTCATATTTCAACTCTTTACATACATTCTCTCGTTATTCGGATTTCCCAAATTAATTATAACTTGAAGCAACATTTATTTTAATTCATGAAAGCATATATATACTTCATACTCGTATTTACACAAAGGTTTCTGCTTTATCACAAAAAAGTAAAATATTTAAGCTCGCTGGCGGTGGTGGTGGTGGTGTTGGTGGGGAGCTTTGGCAAACATTTCTCGTCTCTGCCAGCATATCACTAATTTATATGTACTTTAGTATTAATAAAGAGAATGTGCGGTCTTAAATGTATAAAAATATCACACAAATTTGTAATATTATTAAGTTGCAGCGGAAGCTTTGAACTGCAATAAATTTAAGTTAAAAAGAAATTTAAGTTAATATTGAAAGATAGGACCGATGAGGATTGGTTTATTTGTAAGATCTTATATATGAGTATGATAGTTCACTAAGAGTTCCATATAATTTGTCCGCGTCGCAAGCACCTGCTGGCCGAGATGAACGTCCGATCCAGGAAGCTGCAGGGTGACCAGCGGCTATCTCCTAATAAACTGTATATGGACTTTTAATTATGATAAAATAAAGTCCTGTACACGGAAGTGATATATCTCTACTACTCTATTCTACGTTTACTGCTATTATGGAACCCAATGAACCGTATTACCTTAAGTTCTAAGAAAATATATAATAAATATATTTTGAACTGAATTATTTTTAATATTTCACATTTGAAACCATAATGACCGCGGCAGATTATATTTATTTATTTATATATACTATATTGTACAACACAAATAGAAATACAAGCAAAGTTACAACTTATCTCTAGTAAATGCACATAACATTTTGTATATTACAAAAGGCGGTCTCATCGCTAATTAGCTATTTCTTCCAGACGAGATTATATTATTACGACTGTGATCAACAAGGATTTACTTCATTACGAATACGAATATTAATGTTGACTTAAGAACAGAAAAAAACTCAACATAATTAGTAGGTACGTGTAAATTTAAAAGATTATAAATTTACTTAATTCCTAGTTTTCTTTCATAAAAGAATAAAACTGGTTTAGTTAGAATGTAGGCCATCCTTAAATTATCCGCCAAAAGTGTTGGCACCCTTAGACGCTCTCACGTTTAAGAAAGAAAACACTTCGCGCAGATTTAAAATTCTATTTGTTCAACGAATTGCAGAAAACGAATAAAATGTTATTCAGTATTATAAAAAATACCGATAGAAAAGAAAAGGATTTTCTATTACTTTTGTTAATCTCGAAATTTATAACATTTCATTTATAAATCATGACAGCATTACATTGTGTGCACATCATTATTATGAATCTATATTTCGTATATGTATGTGATGTTAAAAGTGACAAATAATAAAAACATGCAAATCAGAGACGCTTTTATTTGCGAAGAGAAATAAACACGAGCAATGAAAAAAGGTAATATACGGGCTATAAAGATACGCGCACTCGTGTGTGTATGTGCTGCTCAGTGCTCACACACACACACGCGCACGCTCGCCCGCCCCGGTAACGAATGTGCTGCAAATAATATGAGCTCTAAAGAAACGTTAAGCAGCCATTTAATGCTATTTGAATGTAAACGGAGCGCTCCTACTTCGGCAATCCTCTCTTAAGAGGAACCTCATTTATATTCAACGAGAAAACTATCAATCTTACGTACATTTCATCGTTCTGGTACAATCTTTTCACTTTGGAAAGTAAACCTTACATTTTCATATGTCAGTATAATGTACATTACAGAATAATTGAAAATTGACTCATTCATAATCATGTTAGATTTCCTTAGTAAATTTAATTATATTAGACAGAATGATCATACTTACAGATTACGTCCTTGATCTACATACTGTACTCTCATTCGTTAGACATCCGCGTGAAGTAACAACGAGAGATACACGACGGAGTAGCTACAATACGCATACAAATGGTTCATGAAACATTTCATAGAACAACGTTAATTAAGCAGCCGCAGTATACACTGTACGCTGTACGACGTACGCTACACACTACATACAACACACTGCTTAGCGGTAACGGGGTCGAGTGCGGATGAATGCTACAAGAACTGCGGGCATCGCTTTCAATGCGCGAGCAGTACCGGCGTGCAGGAGTGCTGCAGTGCTGGCGCTGCTTGTTCATTCTTTTGTTTATTTCTCTATTCGCTGATCAAATCTCAGTCATCTATGACAAACCTCCCATTTGTTGCTCTCTCTCTCTCTCTCTTTATTGTGAATACAAAGTGCACTCATCGTTGTGTGCGGTTTTATAATTACTCGCGAGTTCACTTGTTACGAGTACTTGTTAGCAGTAAGCTGTTGTAACATGCACTTACTCGAGTACATACAATATGGTACGTGCACTGTGCGTGTAACACTGATATTAAGTAAGATTGGCATCAGTTTTATAGGAAAGTATGTAAGTTTAGTTCGATGACAAATAAAAATATTTGCACTCATCAGTAAAAAATATGTTAAATAAATATATATACACACATGCAGCTACAGAATCACCCTATTAACGCGGTCACGGGGGTGGAAAAGGCACGGATTGCAGAGTGGGTCTCACAAAACCGTGTATAAATCTCAGTTATTTTAATTATTTATTCATTACATACATCAATATTTTTAATATTAAAATTTCATAGTGTTAACTTTTTTTGGTATTTCGTACATAGAAATATTACAATATTAGAGCATTAAAAACACAAATATTAATGAAATACTTCTCTTGTAAGTAAACATAACACTACTATTAATTTAATAATCAATAATGTAATGTTTATACGCATTTCATTGTAGGAAAACAGATTATCTTTAGAAATATATTACTACGAATCGTTATTTAGCAACCTATATTATAAACAACAACCAAAAAAATAATATTTAAAACAGTAACTCACGGTAAATAGTTAAAATAAAGCCTATTCATTAAAATATTGGCGTGAAATTGTAACACTAACTGCAAGGATAGGTCTTAGACAACCTTTTTCACTTTGTGCTCGTATAACTCCCACTGCGGTTGCACGATTAAAGTGGTACTTGCGACGAATAGAACAACTCAACAGCTCCCACTAGTGAGCACAAATGCATTGTAACACGTATAATAACTAAACTATAAGCGAAATAAAATGTGACGGGTTAGACCCGGTTGAGACGGGAGTTTGTTACTTAATATTTGTCGTGCTACTGATGCTCGTGTGAACACAAACTTATGTACGTGCAAGCCGGAGCGACGCAGCTCCGATGCTACGCAGCTACGGAGCTACAATGTTACGGTGCTACGGGGCCGCGGGACTGCGGGACTGTGGAGTTGTACCGTCAATGCACAGAATTTTTACGTATGTGGAAGTGTTCCGCCGGAGACCGCTCTTATCCCGGGAGGAGCTTTGTAACATGACTACGTTATATTTCTATTTCAATTTACATACACTTTAATCAATTGTTATTTATATATGTGTGAACTGCGTTTATATGTATATGTATAATGATGCGTTATATACGTAGATACATATTGTTAAAATAGTATTACTTGTTATTTAATTTTGTTTACTTTCGTTGAGGATCAATTTGCCACAACGTCATAAGAAACATTTAGGTTACGTTTATCAACTAATAACAATTCATCTTTAAGAACTAAGCATTGCTTACATAATTAATATCATTAATATCCTATATACAGCACCTTAGTTACTGGATTTTCTGATAGTTGAACACGTGATCATTCGGATGTTTAGTGATGTTTATATATTAAATGAATTTATTGAACTCAATGAAATTATTATAGTTTAGTTAACATGTTTTTTACTAATATTAGTAGTACGGTAACTAACTAGTATGTCCTGAACAAATAATGAGATTATATAATCTATATATTAATAAATAAAGCAATATCTTTGTATACCTTCTTACGAAAATTGTGCGGAGCTTATAA
>DWQW01011734.1:0-11263 GCA_018249695.1 Heliconius erato demophoon
TACGAGTATATCGCAAAGTAGCTCCTAGAGGCTTTGATATTTTCCTCGCTTGCCTTAAACGAATTTCATTTTAAGATGCGTGTATGAAGTAAATAGAATAAGGAGGATGTTAGTCTTTTTTAATCTTATGTTAGTTTTATTAACTAACTAAATAGACAGAGGGAACCAAGGAACCTACTGTTAAGACACTCCGTTCGCTTTGAGATATTTCTGTTCCTCACTTTCCACCGAATTTTCGTGGCATTGCGTGTAGAGTAGCGAAACTTAACGTTGCGGTTTGCCATGTTACTTTAATTCCAAAAATAATTTAAACTATTTTTTAGTATAGAAGCAAAGCCAGGAAATTAATTCATGTCGTATTCTCTATACTCTTTTTTAAAATTTTGAATGCAAGTGTCTCATCGTAGTCTATGAAATACTACTAAAAACCACTTTTACTAAAAAAAACGGTTAATTGCGAATCGAACTCACCCAACAAGGCTTTCGCGTCTATTTCAGGATTGTAGGAAGTTATATTTTAGGCTTATAAAAGTTTACCAACTCAAAATTACTACTTGTAGTACTAATGGATTATTTATACCGATTAAGGATCTAAAACATTTTTTTCTCCGCTTCTAAATAGTTAATTGAGGTGATTTTTGGTTTTATAAAATTGAATTGAAATTTCTAGATATTCTATCTTAGTGACACACACTGAAATGAAACACTCTCCAAGGAACCTATATGTCAAATTTAGATTTTTCTTTTTAGGACCAGTACCTACTTTCATTTGTGCGCTGTCAGTCAGTCAATGACGCAAGAGATTAAACTATTTAGATTTCCTTATTCCGGATTGGAACCGTCGAACACCGTTTAGTATCATTCCTATAAATATTAAATGCATCTCATAGTAAATGCAGTTTCACAGTAGTTATGTGACATCTAAAACAAGCGGTTGTTACACATAGTGCGCTATGAAGTATGAATACTATGGAAGCTGCACAGTACAGAGGCTTTGCTGGAGTATCTAATTATTATTGTACGACTAAATGATACTTATAATTTTCATTTGAGTTGAGACTTTTTATTGTATTTTTGTTACAATATTTTCTCAAGGTAATCGTTTTTCAAGAAGTGTGGGTACATATCCTGCTGTTTGTATTTTTAAGTAATTTCTTTTTTTCATTAGTATTTGTTGTGGGATGTTAAATAATAAGCACATATAAAGCAAACTCTTATTAAATTAAAAAAATATTTTATTTAGTCTTTAGTCGCATACTCATGGCGTACCAGAGAGAAGGAAGAACCGACGCGGGCACCATAGACTATATATATATCTAATATAAATAATAAATTGCCAAAAAATAGTTGCATGTTGCAATTTATTTTACATATATGTATATATCTATTATATTTCTAACAAGTAGAATATAGGTTCTAATAGGCTAGTCGTGGCGCAGTGGCACAAAGTGTGACTGTAAAACCGACTGGTTGTGGGTTCGAGTGGGGACTCGAGGAGATGAAATATTTACTTAAATTTATATTTCCATTTTTTCGCTCTGGTGTCGAGGACAAGCGTGGCGTTGAGTTCTGCCACTCAACACGCAATGCCTCCAGAATTCGGCAAAAAGTGGGGAACGGAGTGTCTTAACACTAGGTTCCCTCTGCCTACCCTGCAGCGTGCGGGATACAGCGTGAAGCTGATTATATATTTTAAATTTAAAATTTACTTATCTATAAAAGAAATACAAGGAGTAAGTTTCAACGAATATCAATAGGAAATGTTTCTATCATAGACAGCGCTGACCGGCTGACCTAATTGTCCGCACTGTTATATAAACTTGGTTAGTTTGCTTTACCCTATTATGACTATAATGATGAAATATTATTTTATTATGAAATATTACGTCACTATGTTTATACTAGATTTTACTGGCGGCATCGAGTATCTACGCAACACGCAGCGGAAACTCTATAGTTTAATCGTTTTTACAATATTTTTCATTGACAATCCTCTCTTATTGGTTGTGGTGTGATGTATAGCCTGTATAAATCGAAAATCCAAAAGAAAACATATCAATTCAAAAATGGAATTCCTAAAATTAGCGCGTTCAACCAAATATTTTCATCTAGGAAAGTAAACCTTTTCCACTCTAATCCTCGCTTTCGTCCGTTTTTAGTTTTCTAAATTTAACAATATCAAAACAATATTTTAAATTAAATTAAATTAAAAACGAAAAACTAGTGAGATGATATATATAAAGACATCTTAACACTAATTCATTATCGCCATTTTGATTTGGTAATATTTTTTCATATGTAAACTAGAGGGCGCGCGCGGCTTCTAAAAAAACCACGAAACACATGTTCAATAAAATATTTTTTACAGTCTAAATTATTTATTTATTTAAATTTTTATAAAAATCGGTGGCAATTTAAAGATTTTTTCATATAAACTTTCAACCCCTTATTTGAACCCTTAGGGGGTGAATTCTTAAAAACCATGAAATACGTGTGCAATGAAATATTTTTAAGAGTCTGAATTTCAAATTTTATAAAAATCGGTGCAGATTAAATTTTTTTTCCATACAAACTTTCAAACCCTATTTCATCCCTTTAGGGTTAAAATTTTTCAAATTCCCTTCTTAGTGGATGTCCAGAATACGAAAATAAACATCTGCCCAAATTTCACGTTTCTACCATCAGCGGTTACGGCTCTGCGTGCGTCTTACCTCAGTCAGTCAGCACAAATCCTTTTATATATTTAGATGTTTCATAAAAAATTGTAAGTATCAAGGAAGAAATAAAAAAAAGAAGCCAGCGCCGCCCTTTGTCTAATTACCAGAGCGAGGAAATGAAAATAACTTAGTCCCTAAAGTGAAAATCAAAGCCACAACCGTCGTGCATACAGACAGACGCAGAGCCATTGCGCCACAACGGTCTCAACTCTAAATTATTCTTCTAAGACTTTTGGTTAGTGTGAGTTACTCAAGAAGAAGAAAGAAGAAAATCCATACTATCGTAAATCAATTCAAAAGGTAAAACAATTAAAATTCAATTCTAATATAATTAAGGAAAATCCTAAGAAAATCGTATGGCATATCAAACTTTTATTACACAGACACATTGAATACTAAAAATTTAACATTTATTGTGTGAGTCCCTGTGGCCTAATGGATAAGGCATCGGCCTCCTAAGCCGGGGATTGTGGGTTCGAGTCCCACCAGGGGTACTCTCCCCTTCATCAGCTTCTTTTACTTTTTGTTATTTCTTTTATTTGAATATCTTTTTAAATTAAATTACTTTGTAACTATAAGTTTTTAATTATAAAAAATATTATTGCGTTAAAAATATGGTAAAACCTAATACGGATATGGATCAAACATAACATACGTATTATGTTAAGTAATTAATATTCATTTATATTTAATGTCGTTTTATACTCTGTATCTAATATCTTAATTTTATATCAAAACATTTTTTTATTTTAATTTTTAGAAGCTTGACTTTTATTTTATTTTTTATATTTAAATTATGGGTTCCCACTTAGGGGAATAAATATATTAAAATCATTTACATTTCCACGCTCTGGTAGCCATGGGGTTTTTCAAAGAAAGTATCGCCAAGCAATATCTCAAAAAAAAATGTTCCTTCTCTCTATATACATATGACAAAATATACTTTTCTAGATAACATATATTGCATAATTTTCCATTAACAAAGTTGTAAAACTAAGTGATTTGCTAAACGTCGGGCATCTTGATATTCCAATATGTTGGGAAGTACGGATAACCCTCCTTCACCATAAATTTGTTTAATACAACTCCTATCGGCCTATCGATTACCCTAACGACTTGTACAAGAGCTTACCTACAGACAGGGTTAGGATTTAATTACTCTTTGTTCGAGAGTAGGCTAGTAATAATAATTTATTTTGTAGCTTCAGTCATGTCATGACTTTTTTCTGAATAGATATTGATAAAATAGTGTAGGGACACTCTGTATTATTTTTTCTTTAATTAGCGAAAGCAAAATATTTAGTAAGGTATAAAAACCTTAACATATTTTAAAGAACATTTCAAATTTCACAATGTATCTTGTATATAGCAAGGGTAGGCAGAGGGAACCTAGTGTTAAGACACTCTAATCTTTATTTTTCGTCCAATTTTCGATATTACGTATTGATTAGCCATAGAGCCATTGAGCCATTGAGACCCGTCATTCGCATTTTGTCTTATTTTATGACTAGAGCGGAGAAAGAAAATAATTTATTCTACCGAATTAGAACCGAACCACTAACATTCACGTGTTTACATCACACACACAACACACAGCGACCTCTAAAATAAATTTACTATAAACCTTTAACATGAAACAAAAAGAATATTGAGTTAAAAATTTCAGGTGAAGCATACGTTGCAAAATGCATCGGATAAGTAAAGATTATAAAATCATGTAAGCTGGAAGAAGAAGCTGTGGGAACTTGAGCAAGTGTTTTGAATAAGGCAATGTTACTAACACCAACTACACCTCGAGGGGCTACAAGTTTGTTTAATAGAGTTCACAAGAGCCCGATCGATTATCCTAAGTAATTGCACGAACTTTCATAAATCTTGTGAAGTTCCCCCTTTATACTTAAAATCAATGTTATCGAGAAATTTGCGGTAAGCTAAAATGATAACGAAAGGTGTTTTGATTAATAACTTTGCCGTTTTATGTTGCCGTTTTTTGTTAAAATTGATTTTGTTGGAAATATATAAATTTAAATTAAATTTTAAAGAGAAAAAAATATATTGTGGATACCTATACGAAAAAATCTGAAGGTGGTTGAAGATAAAATAAAAACTTAATATCACACTGACTGCCGTAAACAACAACAACAACATAAAAATTGTATTAACAAATAAGTGCCATTTAATAAAAAAATATTTGTAAAAACAAAAACCCCGACTGCATAAAACTAAAAAGAAAATAAAGAAGTCCAATAGTTTATTAGGATTAACAGTCGGGACCTATAAGTAATTCTTCAATAAATAAAATCTTTATCAGGAACCCCGCATAATTTAAAGAGGTCCCGATTGTTAATCCTAATAAACTGTTGGACTTGTTTATTTAGTTTTTACAAATATTTTTTTATTTTTCACTTTTTTGTTAGAATTCATTATGGTAATGATAATCATGATATACCTTTTTGAAATCCTCGTATTAAGCTCTTGAATTTGATACCCATATTGTGGTATTCGAAACGAAAAAAATTTTTTTCACTAAGTCGACGACCCCCAACCGCCATAATAGCTTTTTTTAACGTCACCTATCTAAGAACACTTGGGCTGCTAATACGAATCTAACGATACCTCAATTAAATAAATCCGTTCAGCAGTTCTGGAGATATGAGGTAATAAAGAATATTACATACATACAAGATACGCGCGAAAAACATAACCCTTCCTTAGCAGTCGGGAAAAATATCTATTTAAAACATAACCAAACAAATATATTTTCTCCATAAACTTCGCACAAAATCCTTCTAATGTATACTTAAGTCCTGAAATTTTTCTTTTCAAATAAGGTCAGATGACAACAAAAAAGGAGGCTCAATTTGCACTTTTTCAGAATTACTAACTAGATTCTAGTCAACTTTTTGACTACCATTTTTTCCCTTAAGCCTGACCCTTGTAGGGAATTTAACTTGGATGAAAGTACCGCGAAATTTCTTTTCGCTGTTTTTCACGAAAATGTTTAATAATTCATTCTGAGCGAAATATTTAAATTTCGCCCTTACAATATCGCGCTTTAAAACCAGAATCTTTTTATCAGCTCAATTAATTTATGATGCCAGATTTTACTATATTTCTTATATTATTTCCGCCTTATTTGTATTTGATCTTATGATTCGAGAAGGTTATTTTTTTCAATATTTTATTTTTGCATATCAATTGGACTCCTGTTTTGTTATTATGGAAATATTTTACATAGGCTATCCATGGGCATTTTTTTAACTTCATACTGTATCCCGCATTTATCAAGATACCGCGTCTATAAGGATATCTAGTGTAATATATCGAAAATTAGTTGAAAATGGAATTTATTACATTCCATTTTCAACTAATTTTCGATATATTACATATTAAGAGATGATATTAGATGGTTTTTGATTTTTTTTAAATTTGACGACTGAATTAGAAGAAGTTTAGCGAGTGAAGCTAAAAGAAGAAAAGATAAAGTAAAGATAAAGTACTATAAGACTCTCCATTAACAGATAGTCACAAGTTTTCACATTTCCAAATCTAATTAAACTTTAACGGTCACAGAAACTAAAAACTTTTTTCGTTAACATTAAAAATGAATGTTCAAAACAAAGTTTTATTAAAAGAAAGAAAGCATTAGTTGTCATCAAATTATAAGTCAAGATGGTGATCAAAATTTCTGGTGCCATAAAAAGATTATATTCTTATTGGTAAGATTTTTTCATATTGTTTAAAAATATAAATATATATTTTACAATTTTTTTGTGCACAGCAGGGTAGGCAGAGAGAACCTAGTGTTAAGACACTCACACACATTCTGCCTTAATAATCTTATATAATCAGCCTTCTTAAGCAGCCAACCACACAACCTCTTCAATTTATTAAGATATTTATTTAAATGTATATTTCCATTTCCTCGCTTTGGTGTCGAGGAAAAACGCGGTGTAGAGTTCCGCTACTCTACACGTATTGCGTCCAAAATTCGGTAGTGAGTGGAGAACGAAGTGTCTTAACACTAAGTAAAGCTGATTTTAATTTTCAATACTGCTTAGAATGAGGGAATGTTTCATATATAACATATACATATGTTTCAGTTGTAAAGAAAGACATCCAAATTGTGAACGATGTTGGCAAGAGACGAAGCACACAACACACAACGATTGCATCAAACTAGCCACCGTATTACTTACTCCTAAACTTAAACTTCTGTCGTTCAGAGTATCGAAAAATTATTTATATTTTAACTTTGCAAGACCTGATACTGATTTATTGGAGTACACTGAACTTTGTAGTGAAGATATTTCGTGAAATAAACTAAAATACTCAAAAAAAAAAATCTATTTTATTATTACTTTTCTTATACATTTTTCGCATTATTCCTCCTGATATCCTATTATACTCGTGATAACCTATTATCAGGAATAGTTTCAGTCATTTTGTTCGCGGTAGGAAGAGCCAGAGGTATAGCAGCAGAATTTCTCTAAATCTTACTAAAAGATTTCAGCCTAACTAAAATTATGGCCAGTTCATTTTTAGAACATACCTTGAAGGCGGCTCTAATAAGAGCTCACTAACTATGATGCCTGTTTTGTGTTCTCTTCTAACTCTTAAAATATTAAGAAATTTCCTCTCTGTGACCCATCAGCTTAGAAGTATTCTGCTCTCTATAGCGGGACCAAACCAATTAAATTTCAAAACGAATCTAATAAACTAAGTTTATTAACTAAGCAGTTTTATATGAAACGTATATTTCTAAAAGCAAGTAGGTACTAACAACTCACTCGGCTAAAGCACACATTACAATAGAGCCTCCAAGCAATTACAACGTGCAGATTTTAAATAGACATTATTAAAACACACAGCGAGGTACATTTCTCATACTAAAAGGTGCTCTATTCATTTTTGTTCTGGGACAAGTTAATTGTATTATACAGGCGTCGTCACAACTGTTTTGTAATGTAAATGTAATATTGTCTCGTGTTACTTGTAATAAGACTATGAGAGTTGGTAAACCAGGTGTACACGGTACGGTGGCTTTAATATTGGAAAATATTATCATAAGCAAATTTTTTTCTTTTTGGTTTCACGCTGTATCCCGTACGTACGCAGGGTAGGCAGAGAGAACCATGACACCTAGTGTTAAATCACTCCGTTTCTGCTAAGGCACTTCCATCTCTCACTTTCTGTCTGTCTTTTTTATCGCATATTTAATCGTCATCCAGGGGGGATAGTGGAAGAGTAAAGTAAATTATAGAATTTAATATGATAGCTGAATAACAACGACAAAGAATTTCAGTAAATTTGAAAAAAATCACTTCAGAACTTCAAACAATTGTTGTGCAAACCCGAGGAAATGTGAGCAATCCTTAATATTGCAATATTTAGGCAAAATATTTCGCTTTATTTTTTCAAACGAACTCCACTAAAGTAGGACATTTGCATAAGCATTTTACGCTCATATGTACTTTTAGATTCAGACCTGCATACATTTGAGTATTTAGCGTGTGGGCGGAAAATAATATATTGCTTGGAGTAAAGCGTCGAGGAAAAACTGTCAGGTATTTAGCTAAGGATATAAGATGAATAAATCATGACGATTTTATATTACTATTAGTGACTGCAAGAAATTTCGTTTGCGGTAATTTCCATAAAACTTCCATTTACTACCCGTTGAAATCCCCGTATCGTTGAAATTTTGAGTCAAAAAGCTTAATGTTGTAGCACTCAACGTGCTTGTTGAGACTCAAAGCCGCGCTTTGTTTTACGGGAGCTGGAAAAATATATAATTTAAGTTTATATATTATCATTCCCCAGGTAAACTTCAACAACTATCTGTTATATAATCAGACGCTACCAACGAAATTTACCTACCATAATGGACAACCTTTGCTAATATGCCTATTTCTTTATTTTTTTTTAGCGTCGACGCTAGCTAGCACAGTTACCTGCACACATCAGTGTAGACAGAAGGAACCTAATGTTAAGATACTCGCGTTCTCCATTATCCACCGAATTCTAATGCTATTTCGTGTTGAGTAGCGAAACTGAACGCCGCACTTTTGCCTCAACACCAGAACAAAGAAAGGAATTTTTTAAATATTTCATTTCCTTATATGGAAATGGAACCCACTACCTGTCGCGTTTACACTCTATATCCCTGCGCTTCTCTGAATATCTCAAACCCACCACCACAACCTTCATATACAATCACACTTTTTGACATTGTGCGACCATGGCCTCAATTTAACTTATTACTCTAGTGCTTACAAAATTACTAAATTGTCAATTCGAATATTCTTAAAATCAACGTTCTTAAGAGATAAAATAACTTAAAGGAAGATAAGCGTATACCATAATATAGATAACATACATCTATACATTTACAAGGCCTCTGTCCATACACTGTAGTAACGGTGAATAAATTTATACACCTAATGCCAACTGAAGCGTTGTGACTGAGGCAATGCGGCGTGAAACGTATTATAATAACAGGCGATCGATTTGATTGTATAGATGAAGCTCAGTAATCGAGTATCGCAGTGGAGTTGGGACCTGGCTGAGAAGAGTTAGTTTGAGTTTACTTCCGTTTTACTTTGTATTTTTTAAGTTTAGACAACCTGAATGGACTCACAATATTTTTAAAATGTTCAGAATATACATACATACGAGTATGTCAATTTGCTTGTAGCCATGGTTATTATTTTTATTCTTTTATTTTATATAGTTTTACGCTATATCCTACATAGTCTTAAGACACTCATTTCCCCACTTTCCTCCCAAAATTCGAAATATTACTAACAATAACAATCTGACGACTTAGAAGACTACGAGTACTTATACTCAGTGCCCTAAGCCAAAATAAACCTGCAAAATATAATATGCATGCAAAATATGTATATAAAAAGAAATTGTCTAAATATCATAGCACAAAATTATTACTTTTACCCCAAGATTTTCTCCTAAAACTTTTAAAATCCTAAGATTTTTGAGTGGTTGCCAAGATAACATAAAATTAATCGCCTTCGAGCCATTCTAGGCAGAACACATTCGACCGGGTGCAACAGGTCGGCAAACTTGAAAATCACGTCTGTTGGCAACTCCCCCAGCACCCTTATTACCGTTTTTATCATCTCATCCTAAGAACAGAAAGTGTATATAGTAGTCGTGGCGCAAGGGCACAAGCGTAAACGCAACGAATTGACAGTAGTGTGCCGGAACTCAACGCCGCACTTTGCCTCTACAACAGATCGAAAAAATTAAAATATTAAATATTTCATTTCCTCCTTTTCCTCCTCCTCCTCTTATTGGGAATCGAACCCACAACGTGTCGTGTTAACAATTACAAACTTGTGTCTCTACACCACGACTGCCCTCAATGTATTCTAATAATAAAAAAATATAAGTGTTAAGACATTCTATTCTCTGCTTTCCCACGAAATTCGAAATATTTTGTGTGGATATAAGATTAATTTAAATGTAAATCCCCGAGTAGGGATTGAATCTACAACCGTCGTGTTTACAGTCTAAGGCTGTTTTACCGATGTACTAACGCCTCGGAATACTACTAGTTCTATCTTATCTGCATGGAACCCTTTCTAATACGTTTCATGTTCTGTGGACAGCTAACTTGCAAGTGCTAATGAAGCCGCAGAAGTTTGTAGCGTAAACACAATTTTATTAACATTCGAGAATCAGGAGAGTACCTGCAGGGATTTGCTGCTTAACTTAAATTTTTTAATACTATCATTTAGCTAAAAAAAATATACGATGCAAAAAAATACGTATTTAAAACATTTTTTTCATACAAGTAAAATAGATATATCTTAAAAAACAGAGTAATCAAATTTTTGAGATTACTTAACATAGACTTCACTGACACAAGTACACAAATGAAATAAGTATAGTTACATAATATGTAACTTTGTATGTACTGGACTATATTATAGTCCAGTCCAGTAGTATTTCAGGCCAGTCGTGGCGCGGGGCACAAAGTGCGCCTGTAAATCGACGATGGTTGTGGATTCCATCCCCACTCGATGAGATGAAATATTTATATACTTTTATATTTTTATTTCTTCGCTCTGGTGTCGAGGTGAAAGCGCGGCATTGAGTTCCGCCACTCAACGCGCAATGCCTCCAGAAATTGGCGGAAAGTAGGGAACGGAGTGTTTTAACACTAGGTTCCCTCTGCCTACTCTGCTGTGTGCTGGATACGGCGTGAAGCTGAAAAAAAACATATAGTTTTAGACCAATCTAGCTTCTGGACGCACAGCCTACGATTAGTATCTATTATTTAAAAGATTTTTTTTTTATTTTTGAATAATCGATTAGTATTACTATCAAGAAGAGGGAAACTGGAAACCTAGTGTTAAGACACTCCGTTAACATACTTCCGTTGTCCACTTTCCGCGGAATTCTGAAGACGTTGTGTGTTGAATTCCGAAACTCAACGCCGCAAGAATTTATGTTCAAAATCAAATTTACGTTGAAAACAAACAAAGTAATTTAATTATTTGTAATTTTAAAGAATTAAATAA
>DWQW01011735.1:0-11260 GCA_018249695.1 Heliconius erato demophoon
CTTTCGGTGAGAACAGGTCGCTCCATCCCTGAATGAATGCACCACCATGAACGTAAACGACGACTGGAAGTTGAGTTTTGTTGTTATAAGGCGCATAAATATTTACAAGAAGACAGTCTTCCTGGGGTATTTTATTGTCCGGAACAACGCCCATGGTGTCAACCTGTGGGCATATTACATCCCGGTCTATTGCATCTAAAGGCTCGGTCCATGTTGGAGGTGGTAAAGGAGCCTAGAAATATGATTTTTTTTTATATCATCTGTATATTTTATTCTGTTTTATTTAGAAGTTTTTTAAAAGGTTTTATGACATAGTTAGCTTCACGTTGTATCCCGCACACAGCAGGGTAGACAAAAGGAACCTAGTGTTAACCCAGCCTGAAGCTGATTTTTTTATACCTCAATATGACCTAGAAAACAATAATCCCTTAAAAGCCTTTCACTGCTCGCTCTGGACAAAGCCAAAAATAACTAAAGGAAAATAATAAAAAAAACTGTTTATTTTAAATACCTTAAATTTATCTCGACCCTTTGGCGCTGTTGCATAGGGAATACTATGAAACACGAATATATTATAATATTGGTCTTTGTATCCACGTACTGGACCCTGCACTAGATTAACCAATCGGTATTCACAATACACTGTGCTATACAGAAAAGATATTAAATAAAAAATTAATAACAATATTAACATTGTAGCTCATTAGAAGCAAGACCAAATAAAAATGTGCCTAATCAAATTAGAATTCAACTCGTTTGACCGTAATTTTAAGATAAATTATTTATTGTTTATTTAAGATAATATATCTGTTGTTTATATGAATTCGTCTATAGTCAATAGAAAATATTGAAGGCGACTGGGAATGTATGTTAAAGTGAGCCGAACGAAAGAGTAAACTCAAATCAGTAAATACCCGCTTATTTTGTTATTATAACTATACTCGATTCATTATGGCATGACAAAAAATGTAAACAAATAAAAATCTGTTTCTCAAACTTTATTGTATTTTTTTATTTATATTTAATTTCTTTAACGTGGAGTTTTCTATATACAGCATTTTTTTGTGTTCATTGCTTGTTGTGCTTGAATGTTATATATAAAATATCTTTGTATAAAATAAGAATAGCAAAAAATAAAATGAAAATGCACAAGTTTTACTAAAATTTACTTAACTATTACGATAATAAATCTTAATATATCTATTATTCAATTATTTATCAGAATTCGGAGGATTCTGAGGAACTGTCACCAACATTAATGACGAAACGGT
Source organism: Heliconius erato demophoon (assembly GCA_018249695.1). NCBI lineage: Eukaryota > Metazoa > Arthropoda > Insecta > Lepidoptera > Nymphalidae > Heliconius > Heliconius erato. The sequence goes on from DWQW01011735.1 coordinate 1,272, forward strand.
CAACGACATTATCTATTAAATTAATTTTATTTTTCATCTTTTGCTCTTCTTTTATCACATGGTGACTACAGCTTTACCAAGCTTCTACTGTTGTATTTTTTATTAGAACAATAATGTTCTAATATAAATATTAATTACGAGATATAATTTATTTTTATAGTACTAAAATGTGTCTGAAGTTTGAGAAGAAGTTGACTTTCAGGTGTTTTTACATGTACATGACATTTAAAAAATATTATTGTAAATAAAAAAACCGAGTGCATATCAACATTTTTAAATTTTAAGTTAAAATATTCTCGGCTTTTATATGAAAACATTCTTTATTTTTATTATTGTTGTTTTACTTACTACTTTTCATTTTCGTTTATTTTAACTTAACTTCTTTTTATTTACTTTATATACAGAGTGTAATTTTATAAAATTTGAAAATATAAATATTAAAATTATATTTCGATATCAAAAAAAAAATCGAAAATAATAAATATTTTGTAAAAAAAAATTTTTCCCGCTTTACTTCAATTATAAGATAATATTATAACAAATTTTATGGCTATTTATAGTGTTATTAGCGAATTAATACTTAAAATATATATTCTTTAATTAATATAATAACTTCATCAAACCTGTAATGTAAAAGAACCTTTTTTTGACATGTTTACCTTTTATGTCATGCCTTCGTGAATCGAGTATATATGAAAATAAAGTGAGATTAAAGATAGATTATGATAAACATTCGCAAGCCAGTGACTGACTATGGGTTCGATGCCCACTCTTTAAATATATATTTTCATTTCTTCGCTCTGGTGTCGAGGTAAAAAGCGGCGTTGAGTTCCGCCACTCAATATGCAATTCCTCAAAAAATTCAGCCAGAAGTGGGGAGCGGAGTGTCTTACTGGGCTCCCTATGCCCCGAGATATAGCGTGAAGCTCAAAAAAAATGTAGAAAGATATGCCTATTTATTTATTTATTTAATGTGTTATATAAAACTATAATATATCTACTGTAATGATTTAACATTTATAAGTTTTGATATTCGCAAGAATTTATTACAAAAATGTAAATCAACCTCTTTCTTTAATAAAAAAATAATTTTGAAAATAAGTGACACTACTAAAATGACGTTTGATGTGGTCGGAAAATTCGAGATACACTTTTAGACTTGAAGCGAAAGAAGAAAGAGGTTCTCTAGAATAATATATTGTATTAGAATTTAAGATAGACATTATACAAGCTTAATAGTATTTTATTCTGGAACAAATATAAGTTCTGTAACAGCCTTGAGGTCTTTTATTTCTTTACACTATATATATAATATACCCATAACCATCTCAACTCACCCACTTTTCAAAAGTAGTACGATGACGTTGCCACCTCAAAGTTAATAATAATTACCATAATAATAAAAAATGTAACGTTAAACGACAAAGGAAATTTTCAAAGCCTCAAAATGAATCCCCGCACAAAAATTAAATTAAGCTCCTGTTTTAATTAATATTAATCGTCCCGCCGTCGGTGCTATGGCGAGTGTCTTCGAAATATTAAATTTTGACTTTTTGTACTTCACGAAATTTTTTTTTTCAGTATCACGCTGTATCCCGCATGTAGCAGGGTAAGTAAGGGAAGGCTAGTGTTAAGACACTCTGTTCCAAACTTTCCGCCAAATTTTGGAGGTATTCCATGTTGACTGGCGGAAATTAACGCAGCGAAGTTATAATTGAGGTATGTAAGTAAATTTAGATATAATACTACTGTACATAATATTAATACAAGAAATATATCTCGATTGGATCAAACCCGTAATTCTTCTATGGAACAATCTGTCTGTTTCAAAGGTATCATTGTCATAAATTATTAGATATGTATTTGTATAAAATTGATTTAAAAAAAATAAGTCCCGTTGAGTTTATTGCGCCGGTTCTTCTCAGGCATTAGCTTTAGTGAACTGGTGGTAAATTAAAAAAAAAATGAAGCATGTCACTTCTTCTGTCCTGTTCTTTTTATTATGGCGTTCCGAGCGTGCCAGCTGAGCACAAAATCGCTTCGCCAATGTCACGTTGTGTCACGAAATAATATTACACAACAGAAAAATGCATATTCAAAAGAGATCTAGGTAAAATACTGCCTTCGCCTATAACAAGACAAAAATATATATATATACAATATATAAACATAGAGAGTTAGTAATACCTATTATTTTACATCGATGTTAGTTTGTCACTTTTTATTCTGACTAAAATTATTAGACTTTTGACTTTTTGACTGTTGTTTTATATATAGAAGAAAATACATAAGTCGTCCACGTTGACGTTTTAGTAAGAAAATTTTCCAATATTTATGCAATATAAATGAAGGTGTGTAATAATGTACCATTAACCAAATTACAGCTTTTCAATATCATGATTGGACATTGGACAGCTATTTGACTACAGTGTACAAAAGTTATTTCTGTAGGTACTGTAAGACAACAAATACAATAAAGTTTTGCTCCTATGTCGATATTAAGTAGACATACATTTATAAAAAAAAGCTTCACGCTGCAGCCCACACACAGCAGGGTAGGCAGAGGGAACCTAGTGTGTTCTGGAGGCATAGCGTGTTGAGTGGCGGAACTCAACGCCGCGCTTAACCTCGACACCAGAGTGAAGAAATGGAAATATAAATTTAAGTAAATACATCATCTCCTCGAGTGAGCATCGAACCCATAACCGTCCCACAGTCGGTTTTACAGTCACACCTTGTGCCGCTGCGCCACGACTGGCGCAGGATACTGTTCGATTAAATTCTATAAATATAATGAAAATAAAATTTTATGAGGATGGTATGGTGGATTTGCTTCATTTTCACGTAAAAACTACATTAAAAACTTAACTGCAACAAGTTTTATACTGATTATGAGCAACTTTTGTAAAAGTTTTTAAATTTGTTAAAATAAAGATTAATGATTCTCATAATATTTTTATAGTTCTGTGCTTGAAAAAAAAAAATAGTGCCCTTATTAGAGCAATTTATTGTCTGTCTGTCTGTTTGTTCGTCAGTCTGTAATATTATTTAATTATTTGTAAGAGCGGTTGGAGATATCGAGCTTTGTATTGCACACAAAACAAAGTCAACGCAATTAAAGGATATGACCATTTATGCTTCGTATTAGAAAATTACGACGACACGACAATTATGCCATACGCCACGTAATCAAAACGGATAGAAAAAAAAATTAAGAAACAAACATTTTCTTTTTTACAGTTTATTTTAAACAAACGAGTACTAGTAAATTTCAATAATGAATTAAGTTCAGAACCCGCGGTGGGAGTCTGACTCGCACTTGACTGATATTTTATTTTTTTTAATTTGTAGTATTAAGTGTCTATATAAAATAGGAAGCTGGCGTATAAGTAATTAAATGTATGTAACACAAAAGTAATAAGGTTGATGACCAGAGTTTATTGGCTTGCGAGTGTCGTCCATGGGTCTTCTATTACATTACCATAATAAGGCACCGTGAGAGCGTTGTCACGTGATATCTACAGTTTTTATATAACTGAAAGTAGAGGAGGCTTTATCTACGTAAATATATATATATTTATAATTAGTAAATATACCTAATATAAAAGAAAAAAAAAATAAGAAAGGAGTTCTAAATTATAAAATTATTAAAAAAGGGATACTAATATTATAAAATATTATATTTAAAAATACATGAAAATAAAGATTTATCAGAAGTAGGTTTATTTATACCGTTATATATGTAAAGGCGAATTTAAAACATTCACTACATTTTTTTCAAACATTGTCTTTGGTATTTAGAAAAAAAATGGAGTGTTAAGCTTTTTCTATTGATCCTTAAGATTTATACATAAATTGCTTCTAATATTATCAATATTGTAATTTCAAAGGTCAATTGGGGTCGCCCTATACTCTCTTATCAGTTATTACTCCGACATCACGTTTTGTTCATGTTTAGCTTGTTTAGTTTTTTTATATGTCATTTTATTATTATTGAGAGAGAGAGATTGAGGCCAGTGGCGCAGGGGCAATAAGTATAGTAAATATTTATTTTAATTTATATTTCCATTTCTTCGCTCTGGTATTGCAGTTGCAAAGCGTTGAGTTCTGCCATTCAACACGCAATGACTCCAAAATTCGAGTGAAAAGTGGGGAACGGAATGTCTTAACACTAGGTTCCCCCTGTCTAGCATGCTGCGTGCGGGATTCTTATTATTTAGCTCTAAACGTCACACTTCAATTTGATGATCAATTATTCTTTAGTCCTCAAAAACAACTTTTGTACATATTTTGTGTGCGTATAAACGAATATAAAAAAATATATTTGTAAAAACAAAAATCCCGACTGCATAAAACTAAAAAGAAAATAAACAAGCCCAATAGTTTATTAGGATTAATAGTCGGGACCTCTTAAAATTATGCGGGGTTCCAGATAGAATGAAGAATCACTTATAGGTCCCGACTGTTAATCCTAATAAACTATTGGGCTTGTTTATTTTCTTTTTAGTTTTATGCAGTCGGGGTTTTTGTTTTTACAAATTTTTTTTTTAATTTTTTACTTTTTTGTTAGGATTTATTAAAGTAATAATAATCATGACATACCTTTTTGAAATTCTCGTATTAAGTTCTTGAATTTGATACCTATATTGTGGTATTCGAAACATTTTGTTTTTCCACTAAGTCCAATGGGATCCCACAGCGGCCATGATTGTTTGTTTTTAACGTCACCTATCTAAGAACACTTGGGCTGCTAATACGAATCTAACGATACCTCAATTGTGTAAATCCGTTCAGAGGTTGTGGACATATGAGGTAATAAAGAATAATACATACATACAAGATACACGCGAAAAACATAACCCTTCCTTAGCAGTCGGGAAAAAATAGTACACACAAAAGAAAAGATTTAATTTACTGATTGACTGTTAGATCTATTTTGTCGTCTACGCGAGCGAGCACCTAATACAATTTGTGCAGGTCACTAATAAGCTATGTTATGTAATAATATTATTTTTATGTTTGTCTATAAAGATAAATATAATTTATTATAAATACGGCATTATTAGTACTTTTCTGTAGGAAAAATGGTGCTTAAACTTTTCAAATAATTATTTTCTTTATTTGATATTCCAGTTAGTTATTATAACTTAGACAACACGAAGGAACTTTTGGAAGTTCGTCCCTAGAGTTCTGAGTATATGAGTGTTGTTAGAACACAACCTTTTTTAGAGGAACATTTCTTTAACAAACTTAGGTCGTGATCTTTTAAAAGAAATAAAAAACACATAAGTATAACAATTTTTCAATATCCCAAGGGTCGAAGTTTCCATTTATATTTGGGTTAAGGTTAACCTACAACATTTTTAATATACAACAGCTTCACGCCGTATTCCGCATAAAGCACAGTAGGCATAGGGAACCTAGTGTTAAGACACACCGTTACTCACTTTCCACGGATTTTTTCGCGGCATTGCGTGTTGAGTGGCGGACCTAATCACCGGGCTTTTTAAAAATATACCGTAGAATATAAAAGGCGTTTCTAAGCAGCGTACGTACCATTATTAAATGTATCTTCCGGGTTTGCTTATAATATTAGTTATTTATTCTTACCACTATCCACTTTTAACTAGCGTTCTTACATGCATCCTAATCACTGACATTGTCGCCTTGGGGCGGCTACAACGAAAATATGCATGTCGCATTTGATTACAGCTTCCTCAATTTGTATGAATAATTTAAATATTATAATATTATTTATATGTTGGTATTATATTAATAATATTCTGCAAGTTTAATTCAGATTTTATGATGAATTTTAATAGCTCTGGTGATTTATAATTGAAGTTTTACATAACGTTCGACTTAACTTCAATTTTTAACCGACTTCTGTAAAAGGAGGAGGTTATGAATTTGTGTTTTTTTTATGTTTGTTATCTCAGAACATTTTACTGGGTTGAACTATTTTGATTACTCTTTTTTATATGAAAGCTAGGTGCTTCCTGTGTGGTCCCATTTTAACTCGGTCCATTTCTGACAAAGTTTTCCATGAGAAAATCACATAAATCTTAAATTTGCATTAAGTAAGTATGTTGATTGATGAAAGTTTGGTTAGGTTCTGATTATGGGATCCCGTTGAAGTCAGTTTTTTTTTGTTAAAAGGTAAATGGCAGATAATTTTCAGTTGAAAGTTGTATTATATCTTATATAGCGATTAGCACCAATCTAAATATATTATGTGTAAATCTTACTGCATAATTTATTCAGTAATTGTATTAAAGAAGTATGTGATTATCAACTTAATATAAATCAGCGTCACGCTATATCCCGCACAAAGCAGAGTAGGCAGAGTTTATTTACATTTATATTTTCATTTCTTCGCTATGGTGTCGAGGCAAAACGCGGCGTTGAGTTCCGCCACTCAACACGCAATGCCTCCAGAACTCAGTAGAAAGTTAGAAACTGAGTGTCTTAACACTAGATTCCCTCTACCTACACTGCGGTGTGCGGGATACAGCGTGAAACTGATTTAATTATTTTTTTTTTAAATCAGCTATAGATACGAAATATGTTTTTTTACAAAATTTGGACCTACTTCCAATTATCTCAAATTTAATTTAATATATTCTTTATAAAAGTAATAAGAAAAATTTGCTTAGTCAGCGGAAAACCCGGTACAAATTGTTAACTGTTTGAATGCAACACGCAACTTGTTACGTGATCTTGATAACCGACTTTGAAATGTATTACAATAATTAACTTATACGATGTTTGTTGTTTATTTAATCTATTCTATTCTATTCTAGATATATAGATAGATAGAATTATCTATTTAGAACATTTTAATCGTATTATTATCTTATCAGGTTAACAATCTTAGCTAGGTAGCGCTAATGCAGCAAGGAGCTTCTTGAACTAAGTACATACTTGCAGATTACACTTTGTATTCCATTAACCTAACACATGCTAACACGGAAGAAATACCTAGGGTTGAGCATGAAGTAATTTATTATATATTTTTTTCTACATATATATTATTTTTAATTTATATACATATATACTACATTTACAAATGCAAAAAAGTAGCTGATCACAGAGCTGACATACTTTATTAAATAAAAATACCGGTTAAGTGCGAGTCGGATTCGCCCACCGATGCTTCCGTACAATATCAGGAACTTAAAAAATAAATCAGCTTCACGCTGTATCGCGCACACTGCAGGGTAGGCAGAGGGAACCTAGTGTTAAGACACTCCGTCCCCCACTTTCTGCCGAATTCTGAAGGCATTGCGTGTTGAGTGGCAGAACTCAACGCCGCGCTTGTCCTCGACACCAGAGCGAAGAAATGGAAATATAAATTTAAGTAAATATTTTATATCCTCGAGTGGGGTCGAACCCACAACCAGTCGGTTTTTACAGTCACACTTTGTGCCCCTGCTTCACGACTGGCCTCAACTTCAGGAACAGATTGCCATATGCACAAATGTTATTTGAAATGCAGTAGTAATATTATTTATGTTTTTGTCCCTTTTCGAATATTTTCATATATTTGTATTAAAAGTTTCACACTCACACTCATTTTAAATTTCATAACTAAGTCCGCGAGAAGTATTTTACGGATTTTGATTACGCGTCAAATTTCAAACAAAATGTATACTTCCCGTCGACCTTCAAATATAAAATTTTGCAATCAAGCAAAGACAAATTCGAAAAATGGAATTATATGATAGAATAAAAATTTATAAACTTATATTAGTACTTAATTGAATGCAAAACGAATGCATACGCTGAATAAGTTAAATCCTCTGTGAGCGAGATCGACTCGCACTTAACCAGCATTTGCCCATTTCCTCGATCTAAAATATATTCTAAATATCTTCTAAAGTACTTTTTCCGACTTTGAACTCCTAGCCCTTAATTATAGGTCATTCTTTCACTCTTATATAGTTATGTTCGAACGCGCATAATGATGACGTCTGCGCGACCGCCCGACGACGCCTCGTAAACTTAAAATACCATAAGCTGCATTCCGGCTGCCTTTACTAATCATTTCATACATACCGCCATCAGAGCATATTGCGGTAATAGCTTAAGAATTTTTTCTCTTAATGAATGTTTTTATTTTATTTTATCTGTATAGTTGTTGGTCTTGTTGGAAAGTACATATTTAATGATGACTGCAACCGTCACTTGAATTGATATTCTTTCAATTTGAAATAAGTGTCTAAAATCTACGTTTAGACTACGATTGTTATTGGAGAAACGCCTTAACTTTCTATGCTATTATTTTATGCGCATTACGGCAACAACATTACATTTTAAGAAATATTTTTAAATTTGTTTATGATAATTATTATATAAAATAGTACAATAAAAACGTGTTCTAAGTATACCTATATATTATATAAATACAGATATTTATTTTTTTAGCTTCACGCTGTATCCCGCACATAGCAGGGTAGGCAGCGGGAACCTGTGAACATACTGTTAAGACATTCTGTTCCCGTAAAGTCACTTCCGTTCTCCACACTCCGCCGAATTCCGGAGGTAATGCGTGTTGAGTAGAGAGAGAACTCAACGCCGCAATTTATTATATTTTGATATATCGTTTATATTAATATTATACATAATATTTAAGCTAGCTAAACTAATGTGAAATGTATTTTTAGAAAAAAATATCATATATTTACTTAATGCCATTTTAATTAAGTATGCGCCGCAGTCAACGCCTTATCCAAAGCTGCAGCAATTATACGCATATAATACAAAAATATTTCAAAGCACCTCGTCAGTTCATCTTACCACATATATACATATGTGTGTGTACGTACAAATTGAAATTTAATATGTAATTAAAATATAACATTCTGGTTAAATTTTACTTATTTTTTAAGTATTTTTTTATTTCCTTTAGGAGAGAAGCTTTACAAGAGTTTCACTTTGCAATTAATATTGTCCAGATGATATAAAGAAATAGTCGCTAGAATATATTGTATGTTTTTGTTATTTCTTATACTTGTAGTTAGATATTTCCAAAATATAAATTACTTTTAATAATACTCACTTTAAAAAAAACTGGTGGTGAATGTTGCCTCTCCCTCTTCCGGTCTATGCTTGGTGCTCAATTGGTACGTTCGGACCGCCATAAAAGAACAGAACAGAACAGAGTGTTCCATTTTTCTTTAATAAAATACCTTGATCTATCATTCGAATCTATCAAATAAAAAGACTATCTTTTTTTTGTAACCTATTGTTAAGACACTCCGTTCCGCACTTTCTGCCGAATTCTAGGGGCATTGCGTATTGAGTGGCAGATCTCAACGCTGCGCTTTGCCTCGACACCAGAGCGAAGAAATGGAAATATACATTTAAGTGAATATATCATCTCCTCGAGTGGGGATCGAACCCACAACCAGTCGGTTATACAGTCACACTTTGTGCCGCTGCGCCACGACTGGCCTAAAGTATCCATACTATATGAGATAATCCTGATTATATATATTTTTTTAGTTTATCCTGTAACCTTCGTCTTTTTTCCATGTTTTACGTACATAGAGTAACAGGTAGCTTACCAGAGAATATTATTATTGATTTTTACGGTGTATTTCCAGTGAAATATAACATCAGCGGTTTCGAATCGAGTAAGTATATTTCCCATTTCCTCTCGCTAAGCGAAATTGCTGATACACCTCGTTTGCACGCTAACGATGCGACACCTTTTGCGGGTTTTTATAATTTTGTACGGGGTACGGAGTGTCTTATGACACTAGGTTTCCTCTGCCTACCCTGCTGTGTGCGGGATACAGCGTGAAACTGATTTGATTTCAAATTCAAATAATTTTATTTAAAGTAAGAAGTTATATGCTTCATTTTCTGAACGTCAAATAATTTACTATATAAACTATATTGCTGTAAATTCATCCAAACCTGTTCACTAGATTTTGTAAGTGGAAAAACATCTTATATTATAACATGCTTATAATATAAGTAGG
>DWQW01011736.1:0-11260 GCA_018249695.1 Heliconius erato demophoon
GGTTCGTGCTTATGAGAGGATTGTATTATCGCGCGTTTTCAGCTGGCTTTACAACCATAAATCTTTATACATTGCATCGTCGATGTTCTCTTAAAATATAATATTATGGATAGTTTACATTTTTCTCGTGAATGTTTCGTCTTTTCTTATAATTTATGAGATAAGTATCTAACTTTGTTTAATACGTACTTAGAATCTATTTGTCTTTAATAATGAAAACACAGATTTATTATTTCATTTATTTATTTTTGAATATACTTATATTATAAAAAAAAAAATCTACCGTTTTTTTAATTTTCATATTACTTGTACATGAATACTAAACAAATATGCCACCATTTCGTATAAAAAAAAATAACACACAAATATATAAAATTTGACACATTATTTTTTTTTATTATTCTCTTTATAATATTGATTGGCAATGAATAAATAACACAATATTTTTATATACTCTGCGTTCGCTAATTGTGCCAGCAAACTAATCGGATCTACTACCGTCTGCATATTCCATTATCTGTAGGATCGTGCCAACCCGCCCATAAATATTCATATGAGGTTCAGCCAGTCATACGTCTGCTACATGACTATATTAATGGCTTTACGAACATTTTTTGCTTCGAAATATTTAGATAGGTGAGATTCGTTAGTATAGAGACTATCTATTTATTCCTTAGACGCTATATTAGAGGTCGTGGCGCAGCGGCACAAGAGTATGACTGTTAACGTGACAGGTTGTGGGTTCCATTTGAGTAAATGAAATAATTGAATATTTTAATTTATTCGTTCTGGTGTCGAGGCAAAAGCGCAATGCCTTCCGAAATTGGCGGAAAGTGGGGAACGGAGTGTCTTATCCCTAGGCTCCCCAGGATACAGCGTGAAGCTGATTTTTTTTTGGTATCCCTTAATAAATTAATAGTAACTTTACGCCGGCGCCATATCTACACAAAAGTCAACGAAACAAACTTTTTAATTAGTCTGCGAAAGCAAACAAGTCATAACTCTAATGTCACTGAGTGTGTGTGTAGGCGACAATGATAATTTTATTTTTTACTTTGTGCTTTATCTTGTTACCGTTAAAATTATTGGAAAAAAAATATAGAATGATAAGTAAAAATTTTACCATAACTTACAAACTCTATTTCATTGCTATAATAGTGAAGAGTAATAATGAAAAAGCATACAAAAGAAATTCCAAAGAGGCCAGTCGTAGCGCAGTGGCACGAGGTGTGACTGTAAAACCGACTGGTTGTGGGTTCGATCCCCACTCGAGGAGATGAAATATTTACTTAAATTTATATTTCCATTTCTTCGCTCTGGTGTCGAGATTAAGCGCGGCGTTGAATTCTGCCACTCAACACGCAATGCCTCTAATATTCGGCAGAAAGTGGGGAACAGAGTGTGTTACACTAGGTTCCCTCTGCCTACCCTGGTGAGTGCGGGATACAGCGTGAAGCTGTTTTTTTTTTATACAAAAGAAATTTACATTGATGTGACACAATTAGGATATTTTATTTTCACTACATACTGTAGATTTTGGATATTTAAAAGATGGAAGGCCGCTAGTTCAAAATAATACCTGGACTAGGGGCCTTCCCGCGGCTTCACCCGTTTGAACTATATGATTAAATGTATCTGTCAAAAATGTATCTATGGGTTTATGTCCTAAATAAATCGTAATTTAAGTCTTTTGGAATTTTATTTGATTTTGCTCGTAAATGATAGTTTTTATTACATAGTTAGTTACCTATTTCATATCTATGTACGTAGGCGGTACGTATCTACCGCAGGCACGACAATCGTGATATTTGCTGCGGAAATCCCGATTCTGTGGGAATTCCGGGATCAAAGGTCGCCTTTAAAAATTAGCGGGCTTGCCCACCGAGAACTCCGTACAAAAATTGGAGGTCTCGAGCTTTTCCTGACTTTCAATCTTAGCTTATATAAGAGTTCCTTTTCTCCTTAAAAAGTACGAAACCCTAAAAAGTACTAATTGTGAGCTAGTCCTATTAATCCTCTTCTTTTTCTTAGTGTATTTGACAAAATGAGACACTTGTTTCCACCGCTCTTACTGCCAAGAGCAATCAATGTCTCGAAATACGGGGAAACTTGCAAAATATAAGAAATACCAGCTACAGAAAAGACGTGTAAAAGGAAAAACCAAAAATATAAAACCGATTTAGTCGTGTACATACACAGCAACACGCATATATACGAGTAGGTAACCTACATAAGTACAGACAGCAGAATACCTCCACTATAGAGGGAATCTAATAACATAACAGAGGATTGTTTGTCTTATGGCGAGATGTTATAATGAATAGTCAACACGCCGGCTACGTCGCGTTGTTTCCACGTTTTGAACTTGATTATCATGTTTTATTACCGCTATCGTCGTCTATTTTCGCCATGCTCGACTACACTATGGGAAGGGGAACATTTAGAATAACTTTTCTGTAATGGAGAGCTAAGCGAAAATTAATTGTTCATTAAGTAAAACGCTTTTAAGCGTGTATGTATGTGTTGTTATATAATCACCTGTACATGTTTTGGTGAAATTAAATTATACAGTACTGTGGTATTTTTTTTTTTTTTTAATTGTATGTATGAGCTTTTAGTTTAAAATTTTATAAGTTCAAGTGAAAATTGTCTTAGGTGATAAAGAAATATACCCTATATTTATAGTATAAAACGTTTTGACAATTTTTTATAATTTGTTATTTATATTTTTATATGTATGCAATGCCTAAAACAAAAATTATTATAGGATTGGCTAGTTACAACTACACTACGTTGCCCTACTGAGTTACCCTACAGGGCAGCAGAATTATTTATAATCACATCAGCTTCACGCTGTAGCACACAGCAGGGTAGGCAGAGGGAACCTAGTGTTAAGACACTCCGTGTCGTTGAGTGGCAGAATGGCAGAACTTAACGCCGCGCTTTGCCTCGACACCAAAGCGAAGAAATGGAAATATAAATTTAAATAAATATTGCATCTCCTCGAGTGGGGATCGAACCCACAACCAGTCGGTTTTACAGTCAAACTTTGTGCCGCTGCGCCACGACTGGCCTCAATATATACTCGAAGTTATAATATAACGAGTTATTATTTCAAATATATTAATTTTAACAGTAATAAGAAAGTCTTGAAATATGCCAGTAAGTCTTCCGAACAAAGTATAGAGGTGTTAGAACAAGTAGCGCCGCGTCGCGTGGAACGACAGTTGCGGCCGCCAGGCGCCACAATTATACAAGCCTCCGTAAATCATAAACATCAACCCTCCATTTAATCCAAATAGTCCGTCGTTAGTCGAGCAGGCTGCGTCTAATTTGTCTTCCGAACGTGAGATTAATTTATTAACATTAATTATATGGTAATAATATAATTTATTTAGATAGATAGATATATAGGTACATATGTATATCGATATAGGACTTATTTTTCTCTTTACCTATTTTTAGGGTACTAAGTCAACACAATTAAAAGATATAAGAATTGATTCACTGATTTTGCTGCGTTTTGTATGAAATTCGCCGCGTAATCAAAACCTATAGGGTACTTCCCATGAATCTATATTATGAAATTTAGCCCGAAGTAAGAACTTACGGTACAAATAACGAAAAAAATCCGAAATGTGAAAATTTATAGATATTTCGTAGAAAAAACATATTAGTAACTTATATGTGTAGCTAATTTCATACAAAATGAGTGCATGTGCTCGCTATTAAGTATGCCAACTTTTTAAGTTGTATTTCACGTTTACCTACAACCTACAAAACTGAAATTACGGAAGCCTCGATGGACGAGTTCGACACGCACTTAACCGGTTTTTCATTAAAACATAGTAGTTCATAAGAACTACTGACATACTCAAAAACCTTCATACATAAGTCCTTCGTGATATATGTATTTACATTATATATTTCCATTTCTTCGCTCTGGTGTCGAGGTTAAGCGCGGCGTTGAGTTCTGCCACTCAACACGCAATGCCTCCAGAATTCGGCAGAAAATGGGGAACGCAGTGTCTTAACACTAGGTTCCCTCTGCCTACCCTGCTGTGTGCGGGATACAGCGTGAAGCTAATTTTTTTTTAATTTATTTAATATAATACAACATACATATACATAGTATCTAAAGATCGTCATATCTCAAAATTTTCATTTGCTTTCTTATTAACTTTATTAAGTAAGCAATATGATGCACCGGCGCCCAAAACTAAATATGCCTTGGCTGTAACTAAATGGAGCATAACTTTTTATGAGGGCTTCGCTGTCGTGTACTACAAATATTTTTATTATAGAAACACGAAATATAATGCAAAAAACAATAACTCTATGTAAAAAGATTAAATTAATAGATTAAATTTATATGTATAACATTTCAATAAGAGGCCGGTCGTGACGCAGCGGCACGAGGTGTGACTGCAAAACCGACTGGTTGTGGGTTCGATCCCCACTCGAGGAGATGAAATATTTACTTAAATTTTTATTTCTATTTTTTCTGGTGTCGAGGTTAAGCGCGGCGTTGAGTTCTGCCACTTAACACGCAATGCCTCCAGAATTCGGCACAAAGTGGAGAACGGAGTGTCTTAACACTAGGTTCCCTCTGACTACCCTGCTGTGTGCGGGATACAGTGCGTGCGTGAAGCAAAAAAAAAAATTTCAATAAGGCCAGTCGTGGCGCAGTGGCACAAAGTGTGACTTTAAAAGCGACTGGTTGTGGGTTCGATCCCCACTCGAGGAGATGAAATATTTACTTAAATTTATATTGCCATTTCTTCGCTATGGTGTCGACGATAAGCGTATCGTTGAGTTCTGCCACTCAACACGCAATGCCTCCATAATTCGGCAGAAAGTGGGGAACGCAGTGTCTTAACACTAGGTTTCCTCTGCCTACCCTGCAGTGTGCGGGATACAGGTGATTTATTTCAATAACAAATATTTATAGTAGATATAATAATGACTTAAGTGCGGATTTTATATGTAAAGCTTATTTTAAAAACGTCAAATAAATGAACACTGTCCGATTTACTTGAAATGAAGTGCATTTTATTTTGTATCTGCAAAATATTTATAGAATACTACGAGCATCAATATATTTCGTTCAATTCGCATTAAATTTTGTACGTATCAGAGTGCTTCAGCTCACTCTCTTTTATTGCTATTAGTTTCCGCGGTTTTATTCATATGCAGGATTGACGGTGTGTGACGTCATATGTTTATAATAAAATCGTTACGTGTCGGTGTCTGTGTATGGAAAATATATCAGAAGAAATGTCATTGGTGGTATTTTATAACGTAATAGAACCACAATGATTTTTTTTTAATTTTAGTTTATTTGTTTGTGCGTTTATTCATGCTAATATCAAAAACGATTTAATTTGTAGTTTTCACTACTGTATTTTGGCAAGCTTACAACTAAAAACAAATAAAAAAGTTATTATTGTTATTCGACAAAAATACTATGGATTAGATGAAACTAAAATACTGCAGGCGACGCCGCGAGCGGTTCGCTAGTCTACAATATAGTCGACAACTACAATATATTACCTAGGTCTAAAAAGATACTGTTATATATTATAGATATATACTATATATTATATTAAAATATATTCTGTTGTTAATAAAAAAAATACTTTGTTAAATTTGCTGGTTTGACGCACAAAAAAAAATCAGAGAGGGTATTATTGCATTATTCATAGCAGAGAATGAAATTATCACAACAATCAAATATATTATGCGTACAAATTTTTCGCCTCGTTACGAATGTTAGCATTTGGTTTTTTAAATTAAAATGGCGAGTGAGCAAAGCGACGCGAACGTTGTTTGGTAAATTGTGGAACAGTCTGCGGAAAAATTACGCAGAAGAGTGCCGGCCACATGGCGCACGACGATACGCCCTACATAACTGATGACTTTCCGATGGCCATACATTGAACACTGGACGCTGGGCCCTGGTCGCTGTCGGTCGTTACTAGTGTTATACCCATAATTATATATTTATAGAACCTTATTTCTATTATGAGGCCGGTCGTGGCGCAGCGACACGAGGTATGACTGCAAAACCGACTGGTTGTGGGTTCGATTCCCACTCGAGGAGATGAAATATTTACTTAAATTTATATTTCCATTTCTTCGCTCTGGTGTCGAGGTTAAGCGTGGCGTTGAGTACTGCCACTCAACACGCAATGCTTCCAGAATTCGGCAGAAAGTGGGGAACGGAGTGTCTTCACACATACTTCACACTTCACAAGGTTCCCTCTGCCAACCCTGCTGTGTGCGGGATACATCGTGAAGCTAATTTAATTTATTTCTATTATAAAGTGTAACTCATAAATATGATTTTACACATAACTCCTTCTTATTATAACAAAGATTTGTTAAAACAAAGATCCAAATTCGAAATGATAGTTCGATTTAACAAGATGGCTGTCTATTATTGTTGTTAAACTAATTAAAAAGTTCAGGGCTGATCGGTGAATAGACGAGCACTCCGCGACATTCAATACATGGAGTAACGAAACAAACTTTGCCACTTTATTATTAATCGAAAGTTTCCTGAATAATATATTGTAAGTCAAGTTTCTATGTGACCAGGATATCAGACATTCAATAAATCAATTTGTATTGTACGTTTCTTTTTATTCATTCATCTTAAATATTAAGTGAAGTTGACCCGAGAGATTCCAGTGTTAAAACACTCTGTTCCATACTTTCCAATATCGTATGCGTGGGCACAGTGGAGATCTAATTCATAATTATAACCTGACACTGCACCATAAAAGCAATATATATCATTGATATATTTCTGGACAATGTAATGTATATTTAAGATAGATGCAGTATTATTTTTAAATATAACATCGTTTATATTTAAGATACTAATATAAGTAAGGTACTTAGTTATTTTTGTCATAAAACCAGAAGTATAAGATTTCTAACGTAGTATAGTATCATAAATATATAAATGGTCCTCAAAGTTTAACAACAAGAATGATATCTACAGATAGCAATTTATTCTTAGCGCAACAATCGAGGATTACAGACGAACGTTGAGCGAGCGCTCGGCGACAAACTTGATCGTTGAAACATCCCAATAACTACACTTTACAGTTTATTCTTGATCATTTTGGATTTATTCAAGAATTTAATTTTACGATCACAAATGATTTAATGGTAGATTTTAAAGATTAAGCCGAAATAGGAGAATAGAACTGTGAGTCTAATCATTTACATTATATTTTATTTAATATTTTTCGAAAATATTACCTATACAGTTCTCAAACAAGTGTTTGTAGTGAAACGAGACAGGACAGCAACGGTTCACTCAACCAAACAGTGGCAGCGCACAAAGCAACAGCTATGGCCATTGAGTCGCTTGGCTGCACAGCGTTTCCGCCTCTCAACCTTTAAATTGAAACAAATTCGTACAAGCTGAAATTGGACACTTCTCACGTGTGTTTTTACATATAACAAAAATATACAAAACATTAGTCTTTAATGCTGTGTGTATTTTGGTTTTATATATTTTTTTTTGTTTTTTGCTGTATCCCGCACACAGCAAGGTAGGCAGAGCGAACCGGAACCTAGTAAACCCTAAAACACACCGTTACCTATTTTCCGCTGAATTCTAGAGGCATTACGTAGAGGGTTGAGTGGCGGAACTCGACGCCGCGCTTTGTCTTGAAAGAATATGCCAGAGCGAAGAAATGAAACTATACATTTAAATTAATATTTAATTTCCTCGACTAGGAATCGAACTCACAACCAGTCACGTTTACAGTCACACACTTGTGCCTCCTCCTCCTCCTGTCCTCAAGGGTATATTTTTAATGATTTTTTAAATTATAAACATAATATTACCTTTTCACAATTTTCCAATGACTAGTCGTCTTATTATTAAATGTAGACACCCGCGCAGTCGATAGAATCTAAACGAAAATGGTTACTTAGGTGCTAAGTAGTGAAGTTGGAAACGTCTCGCGGGAGATGAGCGCAGTCGAGAATCTTTTGTTAAATATTTTACGAGTTTTGGAACACTGTACCAAGTAAAGGTTATTTAAGTTGATGTGTGTGTTAAGTTAAAAGTCATTCTAACTATTTTTGTTGTCACTATGATCATTTAACATTATTTTTTTTTATTAGTTGTAAACGGAAATCTTGTAGTATATAATGTTTAGTAAACCTGGTAGGTATACCTTTAAGAAGCTAAACGTGGAGTATGTTGTGAATAAATTTATGATTATAGCTTTTAACTAGCTAGCTGGTCAGCCAAAGCTATCAATAAATGTCGTTAAAGTAACAAAATAGAATGAAACTGACTTCTAAACTATATCTTTATATTAACAGAAACTAAAATGTAGAAATAATATTATAATTATAAAAGTAAAGAAAAATTTAAAATAATAAATGAAATTATCGATACTCGTATACGATACTAAAAATAACGAATCTATATGTTTTACTATTTAAAATTTGTTATTGTTGGAGTCGGTGCCAATTTGTGTTTTTTTTTATTTCTTCTTTTAGCGTTTGTTCGGTGTAAAAGTCAAAGTCAAATAATTTTGATCAAGATAAGAAGTTATATGCTTCATTTTATGTATTTGCTAGTTAGGGTACTGTACCTCAAAAGAGAAAAACGGAAGGCTTATAGGATCACTTTGTTGTCCGTCTATCCAGAGCATTTATCTTGTGTAGAGCTGAAATTGGCATCAAATATCAAAGTCTACGGTCTCTTGGAGCATAGTAGAACAACACTTTAGGCCAATAGTGGCGCAGGGGCACAAAGTGTGACTGTAAAACAGACTGGTTGTGGGTTCGATCCCCACTCAAGGAGAAGAAATATTTACTTTAATTTATATTTCCATTTCTTCGCTCTGGCGTCGAGCGTGGCGTTGAGTTCTGCCACTCAAAACGGATTGCCTATAAAAAATTTGAAGCGTATAAAAATTTCAAGGTAGCCCAACGAGAACGTATGGCTTAGTGGTCCCTGTGACGGTTTCCGGGTTTAAATTCCTGCTATGTTTAAATTTATAAAATACGTTTTATAATCAGTGGAATAACATTTTAAAAATATTAAAAATAATATTATTATAAGTTAACTTTATTATTTTATTTCTATATATTCAATTATAATACATATTAACTCTGGTTTTGTAACAGTAACTAATCCGGGCTTACGAAGGAAGTCCTTTAATTTTTGTAGAGTTCTTTTGATAAGGCAAGGGGATTACAAAAAGGAGAGGGTCAGGTTGAAAGCAAGTCCGTTGAAGAAAGGCTCGCTGGAATTTCGCGGGGAACGGCTACTTGCTACGGCAACTGGAATAAAAATCGACGTTACCACAAAATAAGTCTCTTTTTAAAACGATGGCCAATCAAATTTACTTATACAACGCAAGCCAAGTTACGGTTATACATTATGCTTGCATATTTATTGATTATATTTTTTTTTCAGATCCACGCCGTATCCCGCATATATATGAATAGGCATAGGGGATTAGTGATAAGACACTCCGTTCCCGACTTTCCGTCCAACTTTTGACTTGATACCAAGTCGAAGAAATAAGAAAATATGAAATATTTCACTTCCTTGAGCCGGAATCGAACCTACAATCTGTCGCTTTTATAGTTACTCCCTAGAGTTCCTGTGCCACGACTGGCCTCTAGAAAAATGCAGACAAAGTAATAAAATACTAAAAAGCTGTATTATTTCTTTTGAATTAAGAATTATTTATTTAAAGAAAAATAAATACAACTTACAAATAAATGCTTATGCACATAACAACGACATACAGATTTATAATTATTTAAAATAAATTAAATTGGTAAAGTTCAAAAGCTAAAAGATGAATTCTTTTGTTCTTATATCTTCAGACGAATAGTCAGTCTCAGAGCATATCTCGTAACAAGGTTTGCTATTTTGCATGAATAGACTCAGAATCAAAGACTTACCTGGCGCACTGTAAGTAAAAAAACCGTTGAAAAATGTAAAAATATACTATACTTAATTTAAGTTTGAAATGCCAGCGATTTCATTTTGCGTGGTTTTGGAATGCTTATTTGGCGAAATTATTTGAAGATTGTTTCAATTAATTCTTTTGAGTGTTCCTTAAGAGTATTAATGTTTTTCAATTAGAATCGCAATATTTTTCGTAAAAAATATCTTAGGTTATGTACCGAATCGAAATGAAAAAATCGAATGTTTTGGGTTTTAATACAAATATAGCATAATAGATTTTCAGGGTACATTAGATTAAAGGCGACATTGCATTTGTGATGGAAAATGGAGAATACAATTACGTAGCAATAGGCTTATTCCAAAATATATGAAAATAAAATTAAAAAAACATATCATCACAGTGTCCATCAGTTCTGACTTAAGTAATTATAAAATCAGCTTCACGCTGTATCCCGCACACAGCAGGTTAGGCAGAGGGAATCTAGTGTTAAGATGAAAGAGAATGTTGGTCGATTATATATATACCTACCTGTACACAATGATACACATATCCATCATATCTAAATATTATAAACATTAGTAACAAATATTTTATTTGTCAAACAATTTTACAACAATTCCCCTGTCATCCCAAAATGTTTGTTGCCAAAATTACTTTTGCCTTATTCCGGAAAAAAGGAGGCTGTTGTAGCAAGTTTTAATATCTATTCCGATTAGATTCAGTGTCAGGAAGGAGCGTAGATAGCGGCGGCAAAGTTGGAAGGAAATATTAGATGGATCGGGCTTCGAATACAAATATGGGAAGATAGGGAAATCCGATTTACCAGTAGTCCCAGACGTGTCGTATTATCGGAGTCTTTTTGTGAAGCATATACGTAATATATATAGTAAGACGCATTGTTCATCGCTGCGTATTATTCTTTTGTATATTGACTTTAGTGAAAGGTTTTTTTATTTAATATTTAATATTAGGATTTTAAAATATAAAATAAATATTATGAGGAAGTGAAAAAAAATAATATAGTAAAGTAATATATCCACCTTCTATAGCAAAATTCTTTATTTATATACTTTATTAGTAGTAGGTATATACATATATAAAAAGAAAACTATACATTTATTTACTTACATGTACACTATATTACAAATATATATTTTGAAAGAAAACTAAGTAATATAATCCATAGCAATGTCCGTTTACGCCTGTAATGCCTTTGTAATTAAATTCTCTTGGTTTTAGATTCATTCCACATTTGCTATAATACCAGACAACCTTTATACGAGCGTGCACACGTACAG